>CAUYSK010073244.1:0-36772 GCA_963575035.1 Avahi laniger
GCTTGAGCCCAGGAGTTTGAGGTTGCTGTGAGCTAGGATGATGCCACGGCACTCTAGCCCAGGCAAGAGAGTGAGACTCTGTCTCAAAAAAAAAAAAAATCCTTGAAATCAGCAAGAGAGAACTGATAACCTTAACTATAGGGCAAAGAAAAAGTGACTGGATTTTTCATCGGAAACTGTATAAGTGAAGGAAATGGCACACTTTTCAAGTGCTGAAAGAAATGTACTGTCAACCCCAAATTCTGTACCTGGCAAAATACCTTTCAGATATGAAGGCGTAATGCCAATGAGCACATAAAAAGATGATTGAGCCTGTGATCCCAGAAGTTTGGGAGGCCGAGGAGTCTTGAACTCCTGGGATTCTTGAGTCCAGGAGTTCAAGACCAGACTGGGCAATATAGCAAGACCCTGTATCTAAAGAAAAAAAAATCAGCTGGGCACAGTGGCACCCACCTGTAGTCCTAGCTACTTGGGAAGATGAGGCAGGAGGATTGCCTGGGCCCAGGAGTTTGAGGCTGCAGGGAGCTATGATCACATCACTGCACGCCAGCCTGGGCAACAGAGCGAGTCCCCATCTTTCAAAAAAAAAAAATGCTTGACATTGTTAATTTGTTATTATTAGGGATACACAAATCAAAACTACAATAAGTTATCACTTCACACCCACTGGGATGGCTAGAATCTGTCAAATAATAACAAGTATTGGTGAGGATGTGAAGAAATTGGGACCTTCAATCACTGCTGGTAGGAATGTAAAATGATGCAGCCACTTTGTCAAACGGTTTGGCAGTTCCTCAAAAGATTAAACATAGAGTTACCATTTGACCCAGCAATTTCACTTCTAGAAGTGTGAAAACACATGGCCACACAAAAACTTGTACACAAATGTTTACAGCAGCATTATTTATAATAACCAAAAGGTGGAAACAACCCCAATGTCCATCAACTGAAAAGGGGATAAACAAAAGTGGTGTATCCATACAGTAGAATATTATTTGTCCATAAAAAGAAATGACGTACTGATCCATGCTACAACATGGATGAGCCTTGAAAACATTATGCTGAGTCAAAGAAGCCAGACACTAAGACCACATATTATATGATTTCATTATCATGAAATGTCTAGAACAGAAAAGTACATGGAGACACAAGCAGATCAGTGGTTGCTTAGGGTTGGGGGAGGCAAGAAGGGATGGGCAGAGGGGAATGATAGAAATGTTATAAAATTGATTTTGCTACTCAGATTGTCCCAGATTTGGCCAGAGGAGGGAATTCTTTCAAGCTGGTTCCTGTGTCCTTTGAACATGTCCCCATTTTTTGAGCACTTTCTTACTTTCCAACACTAATTCTTCCAGGATCATTTTGTACTTTCTCTATCTTAGCCCTGGAGTCAGCCATTTCTCCACAAAGCTCTGGTTCCTATTAATGACAAATAATATTTATAAATCAAAATATGCTCATTGTGCCTGGCACATCATTGTCCTTTCAGCAGTCAGAGCTAGTAATATTTCTCCTTACAGTAAAATGCCAACTAATACATGTAGAAGGAATGATGGATTAGAAGGACACCATCAGGGAAACAGCACAGTAATTCATTGTTACAGGCAAGAATCACTGATGGATGCTGATGTCAATGAACAAAAGTATGAGAAATAGGATATTTACATAGTTTCAAAATATCTCTCCCCAAATTCCTTATTAATTACAAAGAAAAAGAGAGTAATTTTGGAGATACTTGACAAACAGCACTTTAACCAGGTGATCAAAGTTAATATTATCAATAACAGGACAAATTGATATTGAATGCTTTCTGGCCTCAAGTCCTGAGAACATGGCATCCTCCTGTGATCGTCCTTTCAAAAATGAATAATCTGAATGTAATTGTTTGCTGTTAACAAAGAAACCCAAATTGAGGGACAATCTTCAAAACTGTCTGTGTGATGAAAGTCAAGGAATGACTGAGGCAGTGCTCCAGAGTAACAACTAAAGAGACACGACATCTCGACGCAAAACATGACCCTGCGTGGGATCCGGGATTGGGGCAGCAGGGGTTGGAGAGGGAATGTTGTAAAGGACATTACTGTGACAACTGGGGAAACTGTGTATTACATATTGTATATTAAATAATTCAATAATACACACTGTATATTAGATAGTACCATGTCAAAATTACATTTCTTGATTTTGATAATTGTACTGTAGTTACATAAGAGGATATCCTTACTCTTAAGAGACATACATTAAAATATTTAGGGGTAAAGGGGAATTATGTCTGCAAACTACTCTCAAAAGGTTCAGAAAATAAAATATTAAATATCTGTTTGTATACACACACATACATACGTTGAGAAGAGAATGAAAGCAAATGTGGCAAATAACAATTGGCGATTCTGAATGAAGGGCATATACAGTCTTTGTACTGTTCTTGCAATTTCTCTTTAATTTTGAAATTACAAGCATACCTTGTTCTGTTGAACTTTGCAGATATTGCGTTTTTTACAAATTGAAGGTTGTGGTAAACCCTGCATTAAACAAGTCTATCGGCACCATTTTTCCAACAGCACATGCTTACTTCCAGTCTGTGTCAGCATTTTTTAGCAATAAAGTATTTTTTAATTAAGGTCTGTACACTGTTTCTTTAGATATAATGCAATTGCACACTTAATAGACTACAGTATAGTGTAAATGTAACTTTCATATGCATTGGGAAACCAAAAATTTTGTGTGACTCGCCTTATTGCGGTATTCACTTTATTGCGGTGGTCTGGAACCAAACCGCACTATCTCCAGTCTGCCTGTACTGCAAAACAAAAAGTTTCAAAAGAACCAAAGCTTTAAAACTCTCAGTAGAAATATAGGTGAATATTTGTTTAGACCTTGGGGCAGGTGAGCATTTCCTAAACAAGAAGTAAAATGTACCAAGTAGCAAAGAAAAGCTCTAATGACTCTTCATAAAGAAGTGAAGAACCTTTATTCATCCAAAGGTCCTTTGGCCTTTTGGGGCCCTGGGGGCCTCCTCTTGTCAGTGAATATTCAGGGGCACAGAGCAAGCAGGGAGCTCCAACAGGCCCTTCCCTGGCCTTCTGCAGCCACCTTCTCTATCCACCAGCTCCCAGGGCAACACACCTGCCTGCCCCCTTCATCACCCAAGGGTAGCCCTCCAGGGAGAGCGTTGGGGGTCATTGCTGGGGTCAGTTCTCCTGGCTGCACTGTTCTACTGAGCCTTGCTGACATGGCTGGCACAGGGGAGGAGTCTCAGGGAGTGGAGGAGGAGTGGCTATTTACCAGCCAGTATGGGCGTATTAACATCTGCAGGTTCCCCCTTGGCTGGGGGTGCCAGGGAATGTAACATCCTGAGCTGTGGAGGGACTGGCTGAACAGCTGGGAGGGAGTTCTGCTCCAGTCCTCCCTAGAAACAGGATGTCCTTCAACCTTCAATGCTTTAGCCCTGGGTATTGAGTTGCCCTGAGTTATAAAATCCAGGGCAAGCTGCTTTCTGGGGTCCCCAGCGGTGGTGCAAGTGGGGTACACACAGACAAGACTCCATGCACCCTGAGCTTTCTTGAGCCTGGAGGGACCAGTTCGCAATGAATCCTAGGCTTCTGTTGTACCTTCTCTGCCCACCTGTAACAAATCTGCTCCATGTAACTTGTGTACGTGGGTGTTCTGTCTCAGCAGACAAGTTGGCAGCCAGTGTGCTGTTCCCTCTGGCTGGTCCTTATCCGTTTTGATATACCCTGTTCCCTGGACTGTTCTCTGCCCCTGCAACTGCTCCTCCATCCCTCTAGTGCCCCCCCAAGCTGTTTTCTGCTTCCCCAGACTTCTCCCTGCTCCCTCCCTCTGCTGGTCCTTGTTCCCTCTGAGTGTTCCCCATCTGACCATTTCTTGTTCCCTCTGACTCTTCCTTGGGCCATCTGTTTACCATTTCCTCTAAGTGTCTCCTGTTCTCTTATTACTTGCTTCCTTTGACTGAACCTGGGTCCCCGTAACTGTTCATGTCTCCTGTTTCCTGTCCTGTGTTCCCTTAGACAGTTATCCTTCCAGCTGATCCCTGTTCTGTGGCATTCTTCTGATTGTGCCCTAGTGCACCCGACTGTTCCCTGGTCCCTAAGGGCCTTTCTTGTTCCTTTTAGCTGTTTCTGTCTGGTTCACATAGACTGACTGCTGTTGGATTCCTCTGACTGCTCTCTGGTCTCCCAATTCTTCCCTGTGTCTGTAGATAGTTCCTTGAACGCATTTAATTAATATGCCTTCCTGAGCTGCTCATGTATCTAGTCCATGGCCCATACTTTGAGTAGAGCCAGTCCAGCTGGCTCCTCAGCCCATGCTCTTACCCACTAACGTACACCACTTCCGTGTGCTCTGTGCCATGTCTGGGTTCTGTACTTCCACTGTCTCCATTACTGATACTACACCTGACTATTGTCTGGTTCATGTGGTTGTTTCCTGGGTAGGGTGACCAACTATCCCAGTTGGCCCAGGGATTTCCCTGTTTTAGCACAGAAAGTCCCATGTCCCCTCAGTCACAGACAAACCAAGATGGTTGCTCACCCTATTCCTGAGAACTCTGGCTGTTCCCTAGCCTCTCCCTGGCTTCTTCAAGTGTGCCTTAACCCCGGTGACTGCTGCATGCAATCTCTGGGTAACTCTTAGCAGTAATTTATATTGTTCCTTCTGGCTCTTCTCTAGTCCCTCTAACTGGTCTCTAACCCATCAGGCTGCTACCCCACACCAGGTACACATTTAATGCTCACTTGGCCTGTTCTCTAGTTCCTCCTCTAGTTATTTCCTGGGACCTCTGGTTGACACTTTGCCCTAAGCATGTTTTTGCTGCTCCCCAACCTCAGTGGCTGTTCCTTGCTGCATGTGTTCCCTGGCACCCTAGGCCATTTCTCAGCCTTAGAGGCTTTTCTCTCACCTTTCCACCTGTTCCATGGGTTCTGTCCTGCCCTGATCCCTCTGCTCATTCTACAGCCTCAGCAATTGTCTCCCGGTCCCTCTGGATGCTACCCATTCGCAGGGTCATATTTCCCATGTCTTGTTCCCTGGTACTTCTGCCTTTTCCCTGTACCCTCAAATTCTCCTCTAAACCAAGGAAGTGCTTCCTGGTTCCTGGGGAAGTTGCTTGTCCCTCAGGATTATCCTCAGCTCCTTGAACGTTTTTGCTTTTTCCATTTCATCTGATTCTTCTGCTTCCTCACCCCTCTGATGTTCCCTACTCTGTCTGGCTGCTATCTGGTTCCTCTATTTCCTGATCCTTCTGATTGCTCTTTAAACCTCTGGCTCTTCCCTGCTCCCTAACGATCACTTCTCTAGCCTCAACAACTGTTTCTTGGGCTCTGGGTGCTACCCAGTGTGTCATGTTTTCTGTGTCCTCTGTTTGTTTCATTGTGTCTCCACTTGTTTCCTGAACCCCTTGGCTACTCTCCATCCCCAGTACATGCACCACGGCCCCTGCAGCCTCTCCCTATTCCTCATTCCCCTGTGCTTGCCCGCAGCCCTCTTTCTCTCACTGACCCTCTGCTTGTTCTCCAGCTTCAGCCACTGTTGCTCGGTCCAACTGGCTGCTCCCCAACCCCTGAGACATTTTTATTGGTTCCTTGGTATCTTTGCCTATACCCTCCTCCCTGATATCTAGTGGGAAAAAAAGAACCTAGAAAATAAATAAGTGAATAACTAATATTCCCCAGGGTCTTGGTCATTTCCATCTCTTCTTGAGAAGGGCCAGAGATCCATGGTTAGGAAGGAAGAGATGAATGGAGAAATGTGCCTTAGAGAGCCCAGAATCATTTATCTAGAAATCCCCACACCGTGGCTGGGCAAGAGGCCATCTGTAGGACTGGGGAGGACCACATCGTTGTGGGTCCATGACTGTTATGACAGAGCAGAACTTAGATGAGGTAGAAATGCACTGCTGTTGAGCATTGATTCATTTACCATTTAATGCCTCTATACCTTTGACTCAAAATATAATTTCAATGACTTGGGCAAAAAGATTTAAATGTAAGAATTCTATCATAGCATTGTTAATCATGATAGAAAACCTGAAATGCCCTAAATGCATATTAATAGTGGACTGGTTGTAGGAGAGGGGAAGATGTTGGTCAAAGCATGCACAGTTTTTGTTAGACAAAAGTAAAAAGTTTTTTCAGATCTATTGCACAGTATGGTGACTACAGTTAATAACAATTTAATGTATATTTCAAAATTACTAAGAGAGATTTTAGATGTTCACACCACCAAAAAAATAAGTATGTGAGGTGATAGATATGCTAATTATCTTGATTTAAGCATTCTATAGCATATATATAAATATTACATTATATCCCATATATATATAATTATTTGTCAATTAAAAATAAAATTTTAGAAAAGTAGACTGGCTAAATGGACATAATACATGTATCAAGAAAAATGTCTACTGCCTAGAAAATTGTTAACCTGCTGAGTTAAAAAAGAGATAACTAAATAGTATGATTCTATTTAAAAACTTCAGCTACATATGTGTATGTATATGGTATGCATGCACACTCATAGCCCCACACGTATACCACACATATACACACATGCACAAAGGAGAAAGGAAATATAGCTAAATGTTAACAATGGTTAACTTGGGGTAATGCTGGAATTACGAGTAATTTTTTATTCTCTTCTATTTTCTAACCTGTATTTTCTTTTTTTTTATTATGAGGTGATAAAATGATAAAAAACAAAATAATATTTAAAAGTGTAATATTATCTAAGGACCACATGACCCCAAACCCCTGTGACAAGGAGGCATTCCCAGAGCTGACAGCATCCACAGGCAGGTGTGAAAGGAGGGAGCTGTAGCGCAGGGTCTGGCTCGCTCATCGTCTTCTTCTGCTTGCACAATCTCAAAGGGGACTCTGAGCAGGAAACTTGGTCCTAGCTGTGGTGTGGTGAGGGTAGAGGATGCAGTCAGGGCACCTGGCTCTGGTCTAAGGCTGTCACAGCCAACCTGAGAGGCCTGTGTGAGTCACACGCCTTCTTGGGCCATTTTATTCATCTTTGAAGGGAGGAGGAAGAGCTAGAAGGGCCCTAGAGACTGTGGTCACCCTTCTACCCTGCCAGTCTCTAAATTGCAAAGAAAAAGGATTTTTCTGCACCAATCAGGATTGAGGGGAAATCAGTGGCTTCCAGAGACAGTAGGGGGGGCAGGCGAAGGGGTATCTGGTGGGGATCAGCCAAGTGTCATCTGTAAAAAGCCCATGCAGAATGAAGGGCCCCTGCTAGGGTGGGGGGAGTGGCTCCCACCCAGACCTCACCCTCAGACACCCTGCAGGGAGCTGCCTCCCTCTCCCCCTAGGCCATGGGGCTGGATCCTCCACATTCCCGCCTCCATCAGCCAAGTCACATTTTCTGCTGAAACCCACAGCACTCTGGATGTGGTGACATCAGCCATGTGGTGCTCACTCTCAGTGGAGAATCCTGATCTGTTTTGGGGGCGGCAAGTCCGGAATCTGCCATTTCCTGTGACTTACGTGTCCCTGCGCCGAGGCCCTGGGGACAGGTCAGGGGTATCTCCTCACTGAATGAATTCTTGCCCCTGGGATCCTCTCTGTCCTCACCTCACATGAGCTGCCATGTCCCTCTGCAGCCAGGGCTGAGGACCACAGGGGAGAGTTCCCATTAGCTGCCATGTCCACACCGGGCCTCAGGCTCTCCTGCTGACAGCTCCACTCGTCCCAGGGGCTTGAAGCTGGGTTGGCATCTGTGGACTCAACCAGAGCTGCTGGGGTGAAGCAAGTTGGGGTTAGAAGGAAGATCTTGCAGTTCCCACTGAGGGGTCTCACCCCCGGACTCTGCAGAGGCTCCAAGAAACCCTGGAAAGACAGTGTCCACAGGGTTAGTCATTCCACATTCACCCATAAACACTTCCTGGGGGCGCCAAGGGGCAGCTCGCTGTGCTGGATGTTGTGGAAGAGAAAAGTTCAGTAAAACCAATGCCAAGTATTAACATGGAATATGGGGAAAATTCATCAGATTTGCTGCAAAATGAATGAGGGTTTGAATTCCAGCTCTTCTACATTCCAGCTGGAATGTGGGAAAGTCATTTTTGGCTGTTTCTTTATCTTCGAACAGGATGAAAAAACCTATTTCATAGGTTTGTTAAAGTTAAATGAAATGATACTTCTAAAGCACTCATAACTACCTGGCCCCTGCGGCATACTCAATTAATATTAAATATTACTATTACTATGATACAAGGTACAAGGCACGTTTTATTAGGTACCTCATTTAGTTTTTACAATCATCCTAGTCCTGTGGACTAGGAATTACTATCATTATTATTATTTCCATTTACCATCACATAAGGCTGTTCAGAAATACTGAAAAATTTGTCCCCAAATCACTCAGATTAGAAAGAATGACAGGGCTTCAAATCCAGGTATACCTGGCTCCAAAGAACATTTTCTTCAGTACTGAGCCTTATGCTATTCTATACATGGAAGAATCACAATAAATATTATTTATGCTGCCCGCTGCCTTCACAGTGCTCTGGCTGAGGGGCGACTATGTCACAAGTCAGAAACTGAGCTTCTGTGTAATTCACTATACACTCTGGGCAACTTATAGAGCCCGCTCTCTTCTGTCAAAGATGAAAACATAAACTCACCTCTCCCCTGCAATTCCCATCTGGGCCCTGAAAACCAGGAGATCTGCACAGGCTCCTAAATCATTAGCCCACACTGCTTGACAAAAACTGTGTCCCAAGTGGTGTCACGACTGGTTTCCACAGGCTCCTCAAATAATCACAACACAGGCAACACACCCTCAACAAAGTCAGTGACCCACATAAAACCCTCATTAATAGACATTCCAGCCTATCACATACCAGCTCACATAGTCCTGCAATAACCAATGTCCACAGGCCCCAATCCATGATTCCTACAGGCCCCCAAAAACTGATTCCCAAAGACTTGTAATCCTTTGAGAATTCCAGGCTTGCAATCAATCAATCACCACCTCAGTGCCTCAGTCAATAAACTCTTACGGACCCAATCAGTGACCTCAGAAACTTACATCTCCAACTCAGATAAAACCTCAAGAATTTCTACAGAGGTTCCAATTGCTTACCCACATATATTTCCAATTATTTCTCTTCAAGGACTCCTCAAAATTGTCACTCACTGCCCCCAAATGAATGACACCTATAGGCCCTGGATTATTTAATCCTGTTGGACCTTAACTCATTGATCCTTCCTCACAGAAATCCCCCCAATCCTTGACTCCCAGAGGAATCCAATTCCCAGAGGAATTGGTTTGGCATTGAATTTAAAGGATAACGAGAAAAACTAAAAATCTCCCAGGCAGAAACAACACATTATTTACAATGAAAAGGGATCACAATGGCACTATATTTTTTATCTGCAACAATAGAAACCATATTAGAAGAAAACATCTACAAATTATTGAGAGAAAAGGACTGAGATCCAAGAATCTTAAATCTACTCTAGCTAGATAGTATTCTTCTGTCAGAGCAAAAGAAAGACAATTTTAGATATAAAAGCATTTATAGCATAAAATACCAATATTCCAATCTCAGGAGAACACTCAAGGGAATAGTCTCAACAATTATAAACTGACTAGTATTTAATAACAGAAACCTCAAAATAGAGAGCAGTTTTGAGATACGATTCTTGCAGCAACTAATATAATTATATCTGAATAAAGAAAAATAATGTAATTTGCCATTTGGAGGAAATGAAGCTATAAATTGGAAATTTTAAAATAGCCTAGGAAAATTTACTAAGCAAAATGAGAAGAGGGCAAACTATGCGTCTCTATGGGCAGATATTGGTACAATATTATTTGGATCTAGTAATGTAGAAAATATAAATGATCATATTTGTAAGGAAGGTAAAGGCAATTACTACCAGAAATAGATAAAAATAATCAAAATTCTGCTGGGTGAGGTGGCTCATGCCTATAACCCTAGCACTTTGGGAAGCCAAGGCAGGAGGATCGCTTGAGGTTAGGAGTTCAAGATCAGCCTGAGCAACATGGTGAGACTTCGTCTCTACAAAAAAAGAAAAAATGGAAAAATTAGCTGGGCATGGTGGTGTGTGCTTATAGTCCCAGCTACTTGAGAGGCTGAGGCAGGAGGATCACTTGAGCCCAGGAGTTTGAGGTTGAAGTGAGCTGTGATGATGCCACTGTACTCTAACCTGGGCACAAGAGCAAGACCCTGTCTCCAAAACAAACATAATATTAGGCATAAAATCAAGTATAACACAACAAAATTGAGTGAGCTGAATTATGCTATAAAAGATAAAAACTATGGCACTGGGTTAGAAAAACAAAATATAGTTGCTTCACATCTAAAACAAAAAGATAAAGATGTGAAATAAAGCACTGGTGTATTTCTATATACCATACTATTTATCATTCTTTCCTTCATGGTTATGTATTGTTAGGAAATCTTTCAGGGTCATAAAGATGTTTAATGTAAAACTTTTATTGTTTTAGCTTTCAGATTTAGATCTACAGTATATCTGGGAAGGATTTTGGTGTGCGGTATGTGTTAAGGTCAAGATTCCTTTCTTCTATGTGGAAATAAGATGATCCAGCACCACTTACTGAAAAGACTACCCTTTCTCCACTGCTCTGCAGGTCTCACTCTGTCACCCAGGCTGGAGTGTGGGGGCAGGATCATGGCTCACTGCATAGCTCACTGCAACCTTGAATGCCTGGATCCTCCCTCCTCAGCCTCCCAAGTAGCTGGGACTACAGGCATGTGCCATGATGCCTGGCTAATTTTTTTATTTGTTGTATAGACGAGGTCTTGCTATTTGCCCAGGCTGGTCTCAAACTCCTGGCCTCAAGCTCTTTGGCCTCCCAAAGTACTGGGATTACAGGTGTGAGCCAACATGCCCAGTCTATACTTTCTTAATCAATGTGCTTCATATTAAGTCCTGATATCTGGTAGCATAAAAGATTGTTAAATTAGACTACATTACAGTTAAGGACTTTTGTTCATGCCCACTCAGGGATGCCAAAAAAGTAAACAAAACAAAACAAAATATTAAGCACTTCTGTTCAATGGTGGGAGAAGAAAACTGCAATACATGTATCTGACAAATGATTAAAATCCCAAATATATCAAGAATTTCTAGAAATTAATAAGAGCAATAGAAAAAAGAAAAGGAACAAGCACTTCACAAAGAAAATATTCAAATGGCAAATAAACATGAAAAGATACTCAACTACATTAGTTACTGAGGAAATAGAAATTAAACTACAATAAGACAGTCCTCCATATCTACCAGAAATGGCTAAAATGAAAAAGTTGGGAAATAACCAAGAGCTGGCAAGGATGTGGAGTAACAGAAACTCATAAATTGCTTGTTAGGAGCATAAAATAGTACAGACACTTTGGAAAACTGTTTGGTAGTATCTATTAATGCTGAACACATGCAATATCCCATGACCCACCTATTCTGCTCCTAGGTATATACCCAAGAGAAATGAGAATGTACGTTTACCAAAAGATGAGTACAATAATGTTCATAATGGCTTTATTCGAAACTGGAAATTGTATAAATGCTCACCAACATTAAAATGGATAAACAAGTTGTGCTATATTTACACAAGGAAATACTATACAACAAAAAGAAAGAATAAATTGCTAGATTCAACATGCATGAGTCTCATCTCATGAAAATTAAGTCAAAGAAGCCAGATCCAAAAGAGCAATGAAGCAATGTTCTATGATTACATTTATATAAATTTCAAAAACATGGGTTCTTGAGAGCAAGTAACGGATATTTCTTCATCTAGATGGTGGCTATGCAGGTTTGTTCGGTCTGTTAAAAAACCACCAAGCTATCTATGAACAATGCACATCCTTTTCTATATTATGTTATATTTCAATAAGGATTTAAAAACTATCCAGGCAAATGCAAGAAAAATGAAAACAGGTCTGAAAATATAATTATCAAGGTGGAAATTAAGGTCCAAAGCATGCAAATTAGCCAAAAAGGGGGGCTTCTGTTAATAATAAAATATATAATAAAGTAGTACTAACTGGCACAAACCTTTACGGTCATTCAACACATGCAAATAAAACCAGCACAAATGCATGGAACCACATGAAATCTTAGGCATCATAATTATTTTTGTATTATATTTAACAAGCATTTTTATTAAGGTTATGCCAGTTTTTAAAAGGAATTTAGGAGATCTCTATCTTTTTATGTATTAAATGGCATAGATACTATCTTCTTTAAAGTTCAGCTATAAACACACCTAGAACTGGTGCCTTTTTAAAATGGCAAATTTGAACTATTTTCTTTTCTCTAATTTTTGGTCTTTACCAAATGCTGGAGAGGATGCAGAGAAACCAGATCTCTCATACATTGCCAGTGGGAATATAAAGTGGTATAGCCACTCCGGAAAATAGTTTGGCAACTACTTTAAAAACCAGAATAGTTATTACATGACCCAGCAATTAATTGCACTTGTGGGCATTCATCCCAGAGAAGTGAAATCTTATGTGTATACAAAAACCTGTACAAGATTATTCAGTGCAGCTTCATTTGTAATAGCCCAAAACTGGAAACAAGCAAACTGGACCCCAATGGTTAAACAAACTATAGGGCATCTATAATGTGGAATACTACTCAGCAATAAAAAGAAATGAACTATTGTTACTGGCAATAATTTGCATGGTTTTCAAGGACATTATGCTGAGTGAAAAAAACCAATCTCAAAAGGTCACAAACTGTATGGTTCCATTTATATAACACTCTCAAAATGACAAAATGATAGAGGTAGGGAAAAATGACTGCTTGCCAGGGGGTTAGGGATGGTGGTGGGGGTAAAGATTACAAGGGGGTAACAGTTCTGTATCTTGATCGTGATGGTCATTACATGAGCCTACACACATGACAAAATGACACAGAACTATGCACACATCTTGTACCAATGTCAAATTCCAAACTTTTATATTATATTATGATTTTATAAGATGTAACCATTGGGAAAAACTGGGTGAGGGTAGACAGGACCTCTCTGTACTATGCTTGCAACTTCCTATAATTTGTCTGCAACTTCCCATGAATCTACAATTATTTCAAAATAAAAAGTTTAAGAAAATCATAATTATGCCAGGAAATTTTACTGTATCTCTTCTATAGTATGATGGATCAAGTAGATAAAAAAAGAAGATTTGAAAAATATAATCAACAAGCTAGATTTAAGACACATAACTTTATTATGCCCAATGAATATACTATGGCATAGTTTACAAAAATTTTTTTTAAATTGTGTAACTTGGACGCAAAGAAAAAATCTTGATACATTTTAAAAATTAGACTTTTGGCAGGCTATATCGACTATAATCCTGTAAAATCATAAATATATAATAAAAAGATAATCAAACGACCAAACCCAGTTTTCAACTAAGAAATATTCTCTAAACATGTCAGAATTAAAGATGGAATTTGATAACAAAATTATAGACTTCATACCCAATTTTGAGATATTTCTGAAGCTATATTTAAAGACTATTTTAGTCTAAAATTTTTTTAATATTTAAAAAGGAAAGCTAAAGATAAATGAACTAAGTGTTCAACCTAGGAAATTAGAAAGAGACAACAAAATAATTATGAGAAACCTGATCAAGGTAAAAGAGAAAGGAAAAAATTACACATATAAACATACATACTTATCACACACATGAACACAATTTCAGGAATGACAAAAGGAACTATTGTCACAGGTGTAGAAGTGAATAAAGTAAATTAATGAAGCATTATGTGCAGCTCCATGAAAATATAAAATCCCTAGCAAATATAAACTACCAAAATTAATCTCCCCAAAATAGAAACCTGTAAAGATCAATAATCAGAGAAAAGAAAATAGTTACAATTTATCATTTTTAAAAGGCAAGAATTCTAAATGTGTTTATAGCTGAATTTTAAGAAAGATAATATCTATGCCATTTTAACACATAAAAAAATAGAAATCTCCTGAATTCCTTTAAAAAACTGGCTTAACCTTAATACCAACATTTGTTAAATATAGCATAAAACAAGAATACTATAAGCAATTTTCTTACAGTGGCAAAAATCTAAGTAAAATATTATTAACTCAAATTCAATCATGACCCATAACAAAAACTGCTCTTGACCAAACAGTTCTTCCAGGAAGGCAAGGATAGATCCACATTACACATCAATATAATTCATTATAATAATTAAGGAGAATAAACTCCATAAGGCTATTAACATCAAAAAGGCATCTGACAAAAAAAAAAAAAAAACCAGGCACGATAGTTCACATCTGTAATCCCAGGACTTTGGGAGGCCCAGGTGGGAGGATCACTTGAGGCCAAGAGTTCCAGACCAGCCTGGGCAACAGGGCAACAACCTCCCCCCTCCCACTGTCTCTACAAAAAAAAAAAAGGCATCTGACACAATTCAGGAGCCACTTCTAATAAAAATACAAATCATAATAGGAACATATAAAAATTATAAGGAGACCATCAAAACACCCACAGAATGAGAGAAAATACATGCCAATCACATATTTGACAAGGGACTTGTATGCAGAATATATAAAGAACTCTTAAAATTCAAAAATACAAAGATAAATAATCCAATGTGAAAATTGGCAAAGGATTTTGAATAGATATTTCTCCAAAGATGATACAAAAATGGCCAATAAGTGCAGGAAAAGATGCTTAACATCAGTAGTGGAGAAATGGAAATCAAACCACAATGAGTGGCCGGGCGTGGAGGCTCACACCTGTAATCCTAGCACTTTTGGGAGGCTGAGGCAGGAGAATCACTTGAGGTCAGTGGTTGGAGAACAGCCTGAGCAAGAGGAAGACACTGTCTCTACAAAAAAATAGAAAAATTAGCAGGGCATGGTGGCACACAGCTGTAGTCCCAGCTACTTGGGAGGCTGAGGCAGGAGGATTGCTTGAGCCCAGGAGTTTGAGGTTGCAGTGAACTATGATGATGCCACTGCACTCTAGTCTGGGTGACAGAGGGAGACCCTGTCTCAACAACAACAATGACAACAACAACAAAAAAAAACAGAATGAGATACTACTTCATACCTCCTAGGAAGGCTAGAATAAAAAAAGACAGATGATGTGTCAGTAAGGAAGGAACAAATTAGAACCCTTATATATTGTTGGGATATAAAGTGATGCAGCCATTTTTGGAAAACAGTTTGACAATTCTTCAAAATGTACACAGAGGTACCACGCGATCCAGTGAAGGAGTTAAAAATATACCACTCTGGTGTATTGACTATTTTGAGTTAAAGGCACTTGAAAAACAGCAGGTGCAAGGTCATACTGACCTTCCTTCTGTTTCTTAAAAGCAGGAGATAACATTCCCATGTGAAAGATTCCCTCCCTCTACTAGAAGGAAAGCAATATTCTTATCATCAAGGAAGGGAAGTAGAGACCAAGAGAATTCTGTACAACCCTTTTTAAAATAACTCTTATATTTTAGGCTTCCCTATATAATTTTGTTGCCTTTTCACAACTTACTATTCTTTGTCCAATCCAATATATAAGTGATTGACTCTATTCTTTGGGTCTTCATTTCTTTATGAAGGCTCCTGTGCCACATAAAACTTGCATGAAATACATTTCGTATGATTTTCTCTGTTGCTCTGTCTTCTATCAATTTAATTCTCAGGCCCAGCCAAAAAGAAACCCTAAAAGAGAAGAAGTAAAATTCTGTCTCACTCTCTCACACTGGCAATTCCACTCCTGGGTATCCATCCCAGAGAAATGAAAACATATGGCCATAGAAAAATTCATACACAAATGCTCATAGCAGCATCATTCATAATAGCTCAGAAGTAGAAACAACCCAAATGTACATATACTGATGAATGGATAAATAAAATGTGGTATATCCATACAATGAAACATTATTCAGTAATAAGAAGGAGGGAAGTACTTCTAAAATAGTTAAACTCAGAAACAGTAAAATGGTGGTTGCCAGGGGCTGAAAGAGGGGGAAACGAGAAGTTGCTGTTCAATGGGTATAAAGTTTCGGGTATACAAGATGAGTAAGTTCTACAGATCTGCTGTACGTTGTGTCTATAATTAACAGTATTGTGTACTTAAAAATTTGTTAAGGGGCTAGATTTCATGTTAAGTGTTCTTACCACAATAAAAATAGTAAAATGAAGTCCTAACACATGCTATAACATGGATGAACCTTGAAAAAATTATGCTAAGTGAAGGAAGACAGTCATAAAAAAAATCACATATTTTATGATTCCATTTATATAAAATGTATAGAATAGACAAATCTATAGAGACGGGAGGTAAATTAGTGATTGCCTGTGGTTAGGGATAAGGGTTGGGAATGAGAATGTTTGTTAATGGGTACAGTGTTTCATTTTTGGGTGATGAAATACTCTAAAATTATACTGTGGTGATGGTTGCACAATTCTGAGAATATACTAAAAACCAGTGAACTGTAATCCTTAAATGGGTAAATTTTACGGTAGGTGAATTATATCATAAAGTTGTTAGGAAAAAAAAAGATCATAGCTAGTAAGTGGCCAAGCAGGATTTCAAACTCAGTATCTGGCAAGGGGCAGGTGCTCAATAAATGTTTGTTGAATGGATGAATGAATAAATAAACAGCTTTCACTTTCAAATAAAACATGTCTAAGTTATATTCATTAACATTAGCAAGAAGATAGCAATACCCTATATCAAGTATCACTCAACATTGTTCCGAAGGCTCTAGCTAATGCAATAGAAGATGAGGTGAACAGAATAGTATCTAAATGGAAGAGAGAATATTATTTTTAATTGGATGTAATATGATATCGAAGAAAAGTAAGAGGCTATAAAAAGCAACTAAAATTCATATGAGAATTTGATAATTGGATTGGATAAGAAATAAAATTAGAAAATCAATAGATTTCCTCTATGGAAATAGAAAAATAAAAGCTATTCACAATGATGACAAAAACTAAGATAAAATATCTAAGAATGAACTTTAAAAAAAGGCACTGGACCTATAAGAAGAATATTATCAAATATAATTTTTAACGGTTATTTCTGAAACTAGATAAAATGATTTTAACATTCATATGGAAGAATAAATGCTCAATAATATTAAAGAAAACCACAAAAAAGAACGCTGAGGGAGACAAGCACTATTTGATATTAAAACTATTTCTAGGCCGGGCGCGGTGGCTCACGCCTGTAATCCTAGCTCTCTGGGAGGCCGAGGCGGCCGGATCGTTCTGAGCTCAGGAGTTCGAGAACAGCCTGAGCAAGAGCGAGACCCCGTCTCTACCAAAAATAGAAAGAAATTAATTGGACAGCTAAAAATATATAGAAAAAATTAGCTGGGCATGGTGGCGCATGCCTGTAGTCCCAGCTATTCGGGAGGCTGAGGCAGTAGGATTGCTTGAGCCCAGGAGTGTGAGGTTGCTGTGAGCTAGGCTGACGCCACGGCACTCACTCTAGCCAGGGCAACAAAGTGAGACTCTGTCTCAAAAAAAAAACCAACTATTTCTTAAGTCAATAAAATTCTTTAAAAAAGAGTAGACACATACATCAGAAGAATAAATAGAGTTCACGGCTGGGCGTGGTGGCTCACGCCTGTAATCCTAGCACTCTGGGAGGCCGAGGCTGGAGGATCACTTGAGCTCAGAGTTTGAGACCAGCCTGAGCAAGAGTGAGACACTGTCTCTACTAAAAATAGAAAGAAATTAGCTGGACAACTAAAAATATATAGAAAAAAATAGCCAGGCATGGTGGCGTGTGCCTGTAGTCACAACTACCTGGGAGGTTGGGGCAGAAGGATTGCTTGATCCCAGGAGTTTGAGGTTGCTGTGAGCTAGCCTGATGCCATGGCACTCTAGCCCAGGCAACAGAGCAAGACTCTGCCTCAAAAAAAAAAAAAAATAAAGTTCAGAAATAAAACAATATACATTTGAGGATTTATGTGACAAGAGTGGCATTTAATTGAGTTAGAAAAGGATACTCATTTAATGATTGGTGCTGGCAAACTGTCTATTCAAATAGAAAATACAAAATGACCCCATCTCTTACCACACACCAAAATAAATTCTGGTTGGATTAAAGATTAACTTTAAAAATAAAACAAATATATTAAAATAAATTTAAGACGAGGCATGGTAGCTCATGCCTGTAATTCTAGCACATTGAGAGACCAAGTTGGGAGGATCTCTTGAGGCTGGGAGTTCGAGACCAGCTTGAGCAAGATAGTGAGACCACCATCTCTACAAAAATTTAAAATTGGCTGGGCATGGTGGTATGCGCCTATAGTCCCAGCTGCTCAGGAGGCTGAGGCAAGAGGATAGCTAGAGTCTAGGCATTTGAGGTTGCAGTGAGCTATGATGACGCCACTGTATTCTAGCTCAGGGAACAAACAGAGTGATACCTTGTCTCAAAAATAAATAAATAAATAAAATAAATTTAAGGCACCTGTTTGTTTAATCATGAAATGGGGAGAACTCACTAGGCAAGACAAGAAACTCAGAATCTGTAAAGGAAAAAGACAAACATAGCTAATTAGATGATTATTTTTCTAATTAAATGTGAAGATACTTTTCAAAAGTCAAGATATAGAGATAAAGGAAATATAGTTAAAATATATGACTGAAGGTTAATATTCACAAATTAGTATGAAAGACAAACCACCTAAAGAAAAAAAGAGCAAAGGATATGAAAAATTTTACAAATACATTTCAGTGGCCAATAAATGTGAAAAGATGTTCAACCACTAGTTGTCAGGAAAATGCACATCAAGGCAAACTAGATACCCTTGTGTTTGGACCTCAGAATTAGGCAAACAAAAAAAGCAACAACATTCAGCATGGGAAAGGATTTTAGAATGAGCCTTTTTATATATTGTTGCTGGTGGGAGTTCCAATTTTACGAAAGTTTTGGCAAATAATTTGGTGGTACGTATTGAACTTAAAAAAATCATTCCTGCACCTAATTATCACTCAGATGACATTCTCTGACCACAATTTACAAATCAATAACAAAAATGTCAACATTTTAGGAAATCAAAATCTCATATCTAAATAATTCAGAAATTAGATTGAAAATCACAACAGAAATTAGAAAACATTATAAGTAAACTATAGTGGAAATGCTACATATCAAAACTGTGACACGGTGCTAAAGTGCTCTTAGAGGAAAATTCATAACCTTAATGCTTACACTAGAAAAGAAAATGATTGAAGAGTAATGAGATAAACATTCAGTTTAGGAGTTTTAAAAAGAGAAAAAAGAAGCCAAACAAAAAAGAAGTAATGACAGTCAAGGACAGAAATTAATAACAAAGAAAACAAAGATACAGGAGGACTGACAAAGTCAAAAGATTTTTGAAACAACCTCATCTCAGATCCAAAGACCACCTATCACTGACCCCAAGAAGCTGCACATCTGATTCCACAGAACCCCCCTCCACTAGTCCCAAATAAATGCATCACTCACCCCACAGAAACCTTGGCCACCCACCCAATAAAGCCCATCCCACACCTCACAAACCTCCCTCACTCACCCTGCAGACTCCCATCACTCCACGGACTCCCCATTACTCATCCTA
This sequence comes from Avahi laniger, assembly GCA_963575035.1. Taxonomy (NCBI): domain Eukaryota; kingdom Metazoa; phylum Chordata; class Mammalia; order Primates; family Indriidae; genus Avahi; species Avahi laniger. The sequence continues at coordinate 19,602 of CAUYSK010073244.1, forward strand.
GAGACCCTGCATCGCTCACCAACAGACCCCACAAAACTCACCCTACAGGCCCATCACGCACTCCACTCCAGTGTCCCCATCACTTTTCTCACTGACCCCATCACTCACTCTCAAACCTGTCACTCACTCTCCGCACCTCCGTATAAGTGACCGCAGAGAAGCTCCGTTACTCACCCTTCTGAGTCCCATTATTGAGTACGAAATCCCTGTCATAACACTCCCATAACTATCTCTGTTTAACTGGCCTGGCTCTAAAACCTTCTCAGTTAAACTCTCAGAGTCCTAAGTCCCGCAACTGCTTCAAGGGACCCCGGCGCGTCTGGACGTGCACATGCTCAGTGTCAACATGGAAGCGGCCGCTCGCCCACGATTATTCCCGGTGTACTTACACCGTGTCGCTGCGTGCGTGTGCGTGTGTGCCGGAGGGGAGGCGCGCTTTCCAATTGTCTTTAGTGACTTTGTCAGGCGAGGAACATGGCTGTCCCCTTGGGAGTGTCTCTATGGGAGCCGCCATCTTGGAAGAGGGGATATTTCTGCCGCGGAGTCCGCGGTCCCCCACTCTATGCTCCCCTGTGGGATTTCCCAGTGGCCGAGGCACCGGCCGGAGGACTGTACCACCGAGCTTTTCCCCCTCGGCCGCAGCCTCCAGGAGTCAGTCACCTCCGAGGCCCCGGCGGGCGGAGCGCTTGGCCCGCTCAGCCCTCAGGGTGGCCCGGCCTCAGGCAGTCTCCCCAGGGGAGCCCCTGCTTCTTTAAACGTCGCCCAGCCCCTCTGCTTCCCGCAGACCGACCCACACTCGCCCCCGCCCCCGCCGCGCTCCTAGGTGGGACTTGGCGACCCTCTCCCACGGTGGCCCGGACCCGGCGCCCGCGCCGTTCCGAGCCCACCTGGCGTCCCCTCTGTCGAAAGCTCCGACCTGGGCTACGGCAGGGACCAGTCGGCGGGGGCGGGGGAACACCCGGCGTCTCGGCTGTCACTGAACCTGTGCAGTCGCCGCGGGGGGAGTCGTGCGTGTGAGACTTAGGCCAGGAAGCGGAAGTCGCCGGCGGCGAGAGTTTAACCTCTTTAGGCGCCAGGAGTTCAGGTGATTCTGCGCCAGGGACCGTGGATCTGTGCAGAAGTCATGGTGTGTGTGTGTGCGCGTGACATCAGTGGTGGGGCATCTTGGCTGGTTTTCAAAATCCAGTCATTAGCCTTTCTGCTTTCCATGTATAAGTATTAAGGCTAAAGTTTTCTTCTAAAGATCCAAGTTTTGATTTGTTGTATTAATTTAGATTTGTCTGGTTTTCATTAGTTCGGTCTCAAGTGCTAATTTGTAACTTTTTCCTCCCTTTGGACCCTCGAATTATTTAAAAGTCCGTTGCTGAACTTGCAAAAATCCTCAAGACTGAAAGGGCAGGGAGTGTGGGTGCTTTATTCCTGCCGTTGCTCCAGGGAGAACGCGAATGTGAGGAAGAAGCGGAGTTTTATTCTGGGGGAAGGAAACAAAGGCGGCCGAGTGCCAGCTTCGCGTTTAGTGGGCTTTGGTCAGCAGGGGTGGGAATGCTGCCCAAAGGAGCTGTACGCGATTTGACCACCTCAGTCCGTCGCGTCCTATTCTAGGAAGCGATGAGTCAAAGAAGAAATTTAGAGGGCGTGCAGAAAATGTTACAATTCCTGACACTACATTTCCTTTCCCTAAATGAACAAAAAGTTAATCCTTATGTCAGTGATTTTTACCTTAATTGCGTCGTGGCCCGAGAATGATGTTTGAGTAATGTAGAGTCTGAAATTTGATGAAACTTGCCGTAAGGCTCAGGTACCAAATTCCTTCCCCCAAAAGACTGTAAGGTTTCCCAGTGCCAACAGCAAAATATGAGTTCACTAAGGCAAATCCCCCTCCAGCACTGGATGTCGATACTCTAACTATTGCCATTCTGAGGGCTAATCGCATTTAAATGTTTTAATTTGCATTTTTCTGACTACTTGTGCAAGTGAGAATTTTTTTTCTATTTGTTGGCCATTTAGATTTCCTCTTTTGCAAATTTTCATATCCTTTGTCCAATTTTCTTTGGGATGATTTGTCTTTTTCTTATCAATTTGTACAAGCTCTTTGTACATTAAGGAGATTAACCCTCTGTCAATTACATTGCGTTATTTTCCCCCTAACTCTTTTTGTCCTTTGCATTTTATAGCTGTTCTTTAATATATAACATTAACTTAAATAATAAATGGCAGAAAACGAGAGTCACACTCAATTGAGGTTTATTAAGCCAACATTTTGAGGACACTCCTGGGAAAAGCACAGCTCACAAAGTATCTCTTGTGGACTGGGCTCTCCATAGAAGAGGTTGAGAACTTGGCATTTAAACAGTGAGACAATTGATGGTATTCTTGCTCTATTTGGTGCTCAGATAATCTACATAAGACAAGATGAACATTTAAAAAGGGGGTAGAGGAAATAGTCAATGGTGGGTAGAAGAGTGATCCTATCTCTTCCTTGGTTTGCATCTGTGGAGATAAATTTATTTATTTATTTTTTTTGAGACAGAGTCTCACTCTCTTGCCTGGGGTGAGTGCCATGGCGTCAGCCTAGCTCATAGCAACCTCAAACTCCTGGACTCAAGCAATCCTACTGTCTCAGCCTCCCGAGTAGCTGGGACTACAGGCATGCGCCACCATGCCCGGCTAATTTTTTCTAGATATATTTTTAGCTGTCCAATTAATTTCTTTCTATTTTTGGTAGAGACGGGGTCTCGCTCTTGCTCAGGCTGATCTCGAACTCCTGAGCTCAGAACAATCCGGCCGCCTCGGCCTCCCAGAGAGCTAGGATTACAGGCGTGAGCCACCGCGCCCGGCCTGTGGAGATAAATTTATAATCTGACAGTTAAGAGTTTAGTTAGGCTATAGTTCTAAGGTTATCATTGACAGTTATTAGAAAAATGTAGTCTGTGATCAGAAATGTCTAAGCTTTCTTTTATGGCTTCTGTATATTCTGTTCTCGTGATTCCCCTTCCCTATTCCAGGTAGTTCTAACAAGATAGTCTTAACATTTATTTTAATGTTTTTATTGTTTTAATTTTTTCTACTTAAACCTTTAATCTACTTGGGATTTCCTCTTGTGTATGGTATGAGATCAAGATCAAGCTTTGTTTCTGCTGTGTCAAACAAAAACAAATCTGGATTTAGATAGGGACAGACTTTCATTAGAAGGATTATTGCGATGGGGAGAATGCTGCCATAAGCAGAAATCTGCAAACATCTTGAAACAAAACAGAAAAAGGCTTTTCTTGTCTAGGGTAAGGAGGAGGCAAGCAGAGATAAGCAGAATGTGTGGAGAGGAAGCTGCACAGACGAGGGGAAATGGCCAGTGGGGTCTGCCAGGAAAGCATTTCACTGTGGTCAGCCTATTCCCAGGAGAAGCAAAAAGGCGAGCATGGGGGACGGTCCACTTTTTTTAGTGTTCAGGCCTGGGAAAAAGCAGAGTTCAGGAGCCTGAGGAAAGAGAGAAGCCTGGCTCAAGTTTGGCTAAAATGCATTTCACCCTGATTGATCAGTGGGGAGAAGTAGTTTAGCTTATCACTTATGAGGCAAAGAATGGAAATTTGGAGGGTCTGTGTCTGGCCTTGTCATAGGTAAACAAGGGGGCATCTGTGAGCTCTAAGTCATAGGGGAAGGGTGGTTCTTTGCAATAAGCCATTTTCCAGAAAAGCCATTTTCCCCTTAAAAAGAATAAGGAGATTTCTTAACCTTTCCCGTTTACCAGAATCAGGTAAAACTCAACATTGTCAGCTGGCACCATTTATGGAACACTCCGCCCTGTACCCACTGAATTAAATATTGCTTCTGTCATATAAGGTCACAAATATATGTAGCTTGACCTGGACTCTGTTGTGTCTCTGTAATCTATTTGATTTCAAAGGATTTTTCTTCTTGCAAATTTATTTTCTAGGAACTCCCTAGTTTAAAATTATTTAATCAAGTTTCAAAATTAACGCTCTCTTTCCCCCTAAAAAAACTCACAACAAAACAAAACAATTGTGATTTTGATTGGAATTGTACTTACGTTAATTTAATAGTTTGGGGAGATTTAATGTTTTTATTACATTAAGCCTTTCTATCTAGGGATTTGATGTCTCTGTTCGCTTATATCTTGTCTTATATGCTGCAATGATATTTTATAGTTTCATCTTATAAATTCATCATCTTTTCTGGTTAAATTTACTTTTAGATATTTATAATATTTTTGTTGTTGTTAAGACTTAGTTTTGCTAATCCCATGTGCTTACTACTAATATAGGAAGAAAGTACGTATGTTTATCATTTTATTTGTATCCAGCTCCTTATCAAAACTACCTACCAATTTTGGTAGCATCTTAGTATAGTTTCTTAGGTTTTCTAATCGTACAGTCATATCAAATATAGATAATATTCTCTCTCTTTTCTTTAATAGACAGGGTCTTGCCCTGTTGCCCAGGCTGGTGTGCAGTGGCAGGATCATAGCTCACTGTAACTTTGAATTCCTGGGCTCAAGGGATACTCTCAACTTGGCCTCCCAAAGTGCTGGGATTACAGGTGTGAACCACCATGCCTAGCCAGATAATATTTTCCATCCACCATTTGATATAATTATTTCTTCTTTTTTCACTGTTATTAGCTATCTAATAGTAGCCACTAGGCTCATCTGCTATTTAAATTTAAGTTAAATAAAATTTAAAGTACAGTTTCTGGCTGTGCTCAGTGGCTTACAACTGTAATCCTAGTACTTCGGGAGGCCAAGACAGGAGCATTGCTTGAGCCCAGGAGTTCGAAACCACACTGGGCTATATAGTGAGACCCCGTCTCAACAAAAAGTAAAAAAAAAATTAGCCAAGTGTGGCATGCACCTGTAATCCCAACTATTTGCGAGGCTGAGGTGGGAAGATCACTTGAGCCTAGGAGTCTGAGGCTGTAGTGAGCTATGATCCAGCCACTGCACTCCAGCCTGGGCAACAGAGCGAGACCCTATCTCTTAAATAAATAATAAAATTCAGTTTCTCAGTTGCCTAGCCACATTTCAAGTGCTCAGTAGCCATACACAGCTAGTGGCTACTGTATTAGATGGTGCTAAATATAAAAACATTTCCGTCATTGAAGGAAGTTGTATTGGACAATGCTGAGATAGAGCTTTCAAAATAACGTTTAATGATAGATGTGACTGAGAACATCTGTATCTTGTTGCCAATGTTAATGGAAATGATTTAAACATTTTACCATTTAGTATGAAGTTTTCTGGCAATTAAAAAAAATTTTTTTTAAAGCCAATGTCTTGCTGTGTTGCCCAGGCTGGAGTGTAGTGGCTATTCATAGGCACAATCCCAATACTGATCAACATGGGAATTTGACCTGCTCCATTTCTGACCTGGGCCAGTTCACCCCCCTCCATAAGTAACTTGGCGGTCCCCTGCTCCCAGGATGTCACCATATTGATGTCTGGCAATTTCTGGAATGTGATGTTGTCAATTTTAAGTAGTTTCCTTCTATTGCTGTTTTATCTTGAATTTCTATTATGAATACAATGGCTACTGAACTGTATCATGTACTTTTTTTACGTTAATTGATAGCATTGTGTAGCTTTTCTAAAGTATTGGTGTAACGAATTATGTTGATTGATTTATAAATATTAAGCCATATTAGTACTCCTCAAATCATTTTAATAGTTACGATATTTTTTTCTTGAGATATATCTGGATTTGATTTCCTGATATTTTATTTAGAATTTTTTCATACATATTCATGAAAGATTGTCTCTAGTAATCTTCTTTTTCAAGCACTATATTTCAGTTTGAGTATAAAGGTTATTCTTTTATAAAATAAATTGGGAAATAAACTGGTCTTTTATAGGAGAACCCAGTTCATTCAATTTATCAATGATATGCCTGATTTTGTGTCCTCCGTAGGACTTTGTTTCCTTTTTTCTACTTTGTTGTTGTTTTCTCCCTTTGAATTTCCTTACATTTGCTGACCCTGTCAAGTTTCTGTTTATTCCCCTTCTCCCTCCCTTAGTAATTTGGAAGTTCACCTCTGCTTATCAATTCTTCTGGTGAGTATCTTTCCGTTCCTTATAAGCATAGTTGAAATTTTCGCTGTTGGTAGATTAAGCACACACATGGGCACATACACACACACAGATGCGTTATTGGCCTTTACTCCTACTATCTCAGGAGAATGACCATTTAGAATGTTTTTACTTCCTTATTGTATCCTCACCCCAAATTTCCATTCTCTTCTGAGGTAATTTCTTAAGAAATTGAAGGGATTCTGGGAACATGATGGCAGCAGCATAGTTTTTAATCTCTCCTCATACTAATGTACAAACATACAGGGCAACCAGATAGCAAAGTCAAAACCCACGGACAACATTTGCAATGAAACTAGCAGACACAGTATCCGCAGTATGGTAGATTTTCTGCAGAGATGGCTGCCAGAAATATTCTCAACGCTGTATGTGTTTGCCACTCCTCCCATGAAGACATGGAGTCTGTTTTACTGCTCTTTGTGTCTGGACTGGCCTTATGTCCTGTTTGATCATTTTTACCAATGATAAAAATGGCATTCTGAGACTTCTGAGCACAGACCTTAAGAGGCATTGAACTTTTGCTTTAGTGAGAGGGAAACCTAGACACCCTGTAAAGAAGTCTGTGCTATCCTTCTGAAGACAGAGGCCCTGGAGGATGAGATACCATAGAAGGAAACTACTTAAAATTGACAAAGAAGCCATGTACATAACTGAGGCCCCAGCTGACAACTAGCACCGAGGTCCCGGTCATGTAATGACATCATCTTGCATCCTCTAGTTCCATTCCAACAGCATATGGAGAAGAAACAAGCCATCCCACTGAGCCCTGCCCAGATTTCTGACCCATAGAATCGTGAACAATAACATAGTTATTATCTTAAACCACTAAGTTTTGGTGTGGTTTATTTACACAGCAATAGATAGCTGAAATATCCATGAATATCAAAATACATGGGCAGAAACACCAAAAAAAATACATGTGGGTGAGGACAACAAGTCACCAACAGCCACAAGAACTGCATGGTCCAATTATCTGCATAGGAAAAAGCAGAGGGATTCAAGGGGCATTTTTCAGACCTGAGAACAGGAGAATACCAAAACAGTCAACAGGCATGGCAGACCAACTTGAATTCAGCAGCTGAAACTGAGAGGCATTTTGCACAATTTGGGAACAAGTGGGTGTAAAGGGTCTGCAGTAAGGTTGGACGGGGCTGGAGCAGACTAATTCCTATGAACTCTTTAGACTGACTGTGCTTGGGGGTCCCCAAGACCAGCCTCAGGTTCAGTGATTCACTAGAAGGACTCAGGACTCAGCAAAGATGTCAAACTAATGTTTACAATTTGTTAGAGCAAAAGGGTAGAGATTTAAGTCAACACAATGGAAAAGGGCACATAACGCAGGATCCGGGAGAAATGAGGAGCGAGCTTCCGGTTCTCCTCTCCCAGAGGAGGCATCTGGCCAGTGCTCAATTCTCCCAGCAAGATGAGGGGTAGCAACACATGAAGTACTGCCAACCAGGGAAGCTCATCTGAGCCTTGGTGTCCATGGGTTTTATCTGGAGTCAGTCTCATAGGCATGACCGACCACCTGTGGGGCTGACCCTACTTACTCAATCCCTCCAAAGTTCAGGCTAATGCCACATGGCCCAAAACCCCCACCATAAATCCCAATTTTGCAATAAACTATCTGGCATGGCTCATGGACTCATGTAAACAAAGAGTTCTTAACAGGCAATATATTCCAAGGGTTTTGAGGTTATATCCCAGGAGGTGAGCAAGGGCCAAACCTTTCCTTGACATGTGCAAGGTTTAGACAACCCAGACTTCCTAAGTTAATCCTTTATTGTATGATGATCTACCAGGGCTCTCTTCTAGGACAGGGACCTACACTAAAGAGAAACTGCTGGGAGTGAAATAAAAATTGAACAGGAGCTAGGTGCACACATGCATATATATCTTATAAGTCACAATATTGCATGTATGCAACATGATGTTTTGAAATATGTATATGTTGTGGAATGGCCAAATCAAACTAATTAACGTATAAATAACTTCAAATACTTATTTGTGATGGGAACACTTAAAATCTCTTGCAGCAATTTTCAAGTATACAATGCATTGTTATTAAATACAGTCACCATATTGTATAATAATAGCTCTCTTGAACTTACGTATTCATTTCCTATGGCTGCTGTAAAAAAATTACCTCAAACTTGGTGGCTTGTTAATCCCAGCACTTCAGGAGGCCAAGGCAAGAGGATTGCTTGAGGCCAGGAGTTTGAGGAGAGCCTGGACAATATAGCAAGACTCCATGTCTACGAAAAAAAATTAAAAATTAGCCAGATATGGTGGCATGCACCTGTAATCCCAGCTACTTGGGAGGCTGAGGCAGAAGGATCACTTGAGCCCAGGAATTCAAGGTTACAGTGAGCTATGGTTGTGCCACTGTACTCCAGCCTGGGTGACAGAGCAAGACCCTGTCTCTAAACAGCAACAGCAACAAAAACAACTTGGTAGCTTAAAACAACAGAAATTCTTTCTCTCACAGTTATGGAGGCCAGAAGTCTGAAATCAGTATCACTGGGCCCAAATCAAGTGTCAGCAGCCGGGTGCAGTGGCCCACGTCTATAATCCTAGCACTGTGGAAGGCCAAGGCAGAAGGATCACTTAAGGTCAGGAGTTTGAAACCACCCTGAGCAAGAGTGAGACCCCATCTCTACTAAAAATAGAAAAAACTAGCTGGGTGTGGTGGTGCATGCCTGTAGTCCCAGCTACTTGGGAGGCTGAGGCAGGAGGATTGCTTGAGCCCAGGAGTTTGAGGTTGCTGTGAGCTAGGCTGACAGCATGGCACTCTAGCCTGGACAACAGGTGAGATTCTGTCTCAAAAAAAAAAAAAAGTGTCAGCAGAGCCCTACTCCCACCAGTGGCTGCCAGGATTCCTTGGCTTGTGACCACATCACCCCAATCTCTGCCTCTGTAGTCTGCCACTGTCTTCTCTTCTGTGTCATCTCCCTCTACCTCTCCCTTATAGAAACAATTATGATTGCATTTAGGGCTCATCTGGGTAATACAGGTGATCTCCTCATCACAAAATACTCAATCACATCTGCAAAGTCCTTTTTTTGCCACTAATATAGCATTCACAGGTTCCAGGAATTAACACATAAATATCTTTTGGAGAGCCATTATTCAACCTACCACAATCCACCCTGTGGTTCCCAAATATTGATATCCATCCCACATACAAAATCCATTCATCCTTTCCCAACATCCTCAAAAGTGTCAACCCATTACAGCATCAACTCAAGTCCAAAATCTCATCTAAATACCATCAGCTCAGAAATCTCAGATCTCATCATGTAAATCAAATACGGGTGAGACTCTGACTATGGAAACCCAGGGCAAAATTCCTCTCCATTGTGGACCTGTGAAACAAGAAAATAGGTTATTTGCTCCCAAAAATGCAATGGTGGTATAGGCATAGAATAACAGTTATAGACATTTCCATCCCAAAAGGGAGAAAATGGAAGGAATTAAGAAGTCATTATTACCAAGCCACTTTGAAATCCAGCAGGGAAGATTCCATTAGGTTTCAAGGCCTGGGAATAATCCTTTGTAGCCCAAAGATTGATCCTATGGACCCAAGACTCCATCCTTGGAGTCATTCTTCCTTTTTATTGAAGGGTGGCCCATGTTTGAAGCTCAGTAGTTTTATCAACCTGTTTCCTGCCTGCAGAATCTTTGTAGTCTGACAGCTTTCCTTCATTTCATTTCATCTCTGTTCCTTTTGGTACAAGCTGGAAGTCTTTCTGTTGGTATAACATCCTCAAAAACCTTGTGGATCTCCTGTGTATGTCACAGGGACTCATGCCATTAGGCAAGAAGGTCCTCCACAGATCTTCACTTGTTAATCCCATGTCTATTACTGACTTCTGCTGTAAATATTGAGGGGATCCATGAATCACATGCCAAATCTCTTCACTACTAGCAAAAGTTTGTCTAGCCACACTTTTGTCCTTCTCTCAAGAGCATCCTTTCGTAACAGAAATATCCTAATTTTAGCATCTTTGAGAATCTGGATAAGCTGAGAATTTCCCAAATCATCAAGTCCTGGTTCCTTTTTGCTTAGCAATTCTTCCCTCAGTTTATCACTTTCCTTGAAAAGTTTACTATAAGCAGCAAGAAAAAAAAAGGCTCCACTTCAACATTTTGCTTGGAAATCTCCTTTGCTAACTATCCAAATTTATTGCTTATAAGTCTGTTTTTTACATAACTGCAGAACACAATTAAGCTAAATTTTATGTTACTTCGTTAACAAGGATCCCCATTCCTACAGTTTCTAATAACATCATCCTCATTTGCTTCTGAGCCCTCACTAACAGCAACTTTAATGGTCATATATTTACTAATATTCTGTTTATGATGATACATGTATTCTCTGAGATAATACAGACTTTCTCTACCATATTCCTTACTTTCTCTGAACCTCACCATCCATCAACTCAGAAATCTCAAATCTCATCATGTAAATCGGATATGGGTGAGACTCTAAGTATGTTGAAGTCAGTGCCTTCAACATCCATATTTCTACCAACAGTCTGTTTTAGGCAATCTAGGCTTTTTATATTATGTTCCTCAACATTCTTCCAGCCTCTACCTATTATCCAATTACCCTATTCCAAAGCCACTTCCAATTTTTAGATATTTGTTACAGAAACACCCCACTTCTGGTACAAAACTCTATATTTGTTTTCTATTGCTTTTTTAACAAATTACCACAAACTTCATGGCTTAAAACAACAGAAATTTATTTTTTCACAGTTCTAGAGGCCAGAAGTCCAAAATCAGTATCACTGGGCCAAGATCAAGGTGGTGGCAGGGCCATGCTCCCTCCATTCCTTGCCTCTTCCACATTCTGTTGGCTCGCGACCACATCAGTCCAGTATCTGCCTCTGCAGTCACATTTTCTTCTCCTATTATATATGTGTCATCTTCCCCTGACTCACTTTTATAAAGACAATTGTGATTGCATTTCAGGCTCACCCAGATAATCCAGGATAATCTTCCCATCTCAAAATTCTTAACCACATCTGAAAAGTGTTCTCTTTGCCATATGCTAACATTCACAGGTTCCAGGGATTATGACATGGATTTCTTTTGGGGGTCATTATTCAGCCTACTTCAGTAAGGGAACAGAATGTCCAGATAAAAGTAGGGGAACGGAACCAAGAAATCTCAGAAACAAACTTCCAAAATTTTTAGCACTATGCAAAAAGAGCAGAAGAGGGAGCTCTGACATTTGAAAAGCTACCCTGAACCCCACCTCATTCCAAAAGTTCAGGCAAACAAATTTGATATAAAGAAGAGCAACAGGCTGGTCGCGGGTGGTGGCTCATGCCTGTAATCCTAGCATTACAGGAGGCCAAGGTGAGACTATCGCTTGAAGTCAGAGTTCCAGACCAGCCTGAGCAAGAGTGAGACCCTGTCTGTATCAAAAATAGGAAAAATTAGCTGGGTATGATGGCATGTGCCTATAGTCCCAGTTACTCGGGAGGCTAAGGCAGGAGTTTGAGCCCAGGAGTTTGCGGTTGTGGTGAGCTGTGATGATGCTACTACACTCTACCTGGGGCAACAGAGTGAGACACTGTCTAAACAACAACAACAACAAAAATGTACAGAGGGAAAATCCCATATAAATTGCTATATAAAAGAATAAGGGGTAGAATACCATTCTTAGAGACTATGAAAGCATGTCAGACACACGTGCTCACAGAACAGATCAAAACTATAACTAGCTATTCTGAACAAGCTAAGCAACATTAAGAAAATGATACAAGACAATGAAAGAATAACATAAATAAGAACCAGAAAAACTCAGAAATGATGATAGATCTCAGGAAATATTTGAAAATAAAAGAAAAAAATCATTTCATAATAGAAGATTAAACTATAAGGAACACAAAGCAAATAAACACAACATACGATGGCTGAAGAGAAACAGAAGGGGAAAAGGAGGAACTTTTTAAAAAAAAAAAAAAAGAAAGAATGGTATTTGAGGGCAAATGGCAAATATCAAAGTTAGAAAAAGGAGATCCAATTCATACACCACATGAATCCTTGAAGAAAATAAAGACTAAGGGAAGAAAACAAATACTAAAAATTAGAATTCAAGAAAACTTCCTAGAATGAAAAACAAAAAACATCTGAAACTACATATGGAAAGAGCACAGCAGACTTCCTTCTGCTTCTGGCCAAGATGGAGTTACAGGAAACAGATTTATACTCCCACATAAACAACTAAAAAAAATGATAAAGTATATGAAACAATGGTCTTCAAGACATTGGGCATCAGGCAATGAGAAGCTATCCTTGAGAAAGGGGAAACAAATGAAGGGAGCCCTACAGTGTCTGACTCTGAATAGTTTCCAGTCGCAGTGTTGAGTGGAAGAGCCCAGGCAGAGCCCAGCGCTCTCCCTAAGTTAAGGAGATGGACATAGGAAGCCAAGGAGACCAAGGCAGCTGGAGTTCACGGGGTGGGGCACCAGAGAGCAGAGAGCTACACAGAGAGAGAAAGAGCTCCAGAGCCCTGCAGAAGGTCCCATTGGAAGAAAATTTAGTGCTAGATTAAATGCTGCCCTGGCCCTGCCTAATAAAGCTTAAAAGCAAGATATGAAAGGATCAAACTGTTTCCCAGATAAATTAACTGTCTCAGAATACAGTTTAATGATATTTATAGGAATATATAAATACCCAGCCCCAAGCAAGGTAAAACCACAATGGCTCACATCCAGTCAAAAATAATCAAGCATGTGTAGTCCCAGCTACTTGGGAGGCTGAGGTGGGAGGATCCCTTGAGCCCCAGAGTTGGAGGCTGCAATGAGCTATGATCCAGCCAGTGCACTTCAGCCTGGGTGACAGAGAGAGACTCCATGTCTAAAAAAATAAATGAATAAAATAATCAGGCATGCAAAGAACCAGGAAAACATGACCCATAATTTAGAGAAAATTTAATCATTAAAACTGACCCAGAAATGATATAGATTATAGAATCAATAGTCGAGAATATTAGAACAGTCATTATAACTCTATTGCAAATGTTCAAAAGCCTAGATTAAGCATATTAAGTAGAGACATGGAAGAATTTTTTAAAGGTCCAAATAGAACTTTCAGAGATGAAAACTATAGTATCTGAGATGAAAAAATGCATTGGATGGGATTAATAGAAGATTGAACATTACAGAAGAAAAGATTAGCGAACTTGAAGACCTAGTAATAGAAACTATCCACACTGGAATTCAGAAGGAAAAAAGACTGAACAAATGAACAGAGCATCAGCTGTGGGATAAATCCATGCTGCCTAACACATGTGTATTTGGCATTTCTTGTGGGTGAGAGGGACAGAAAAAATAATTGAAAGAGCATATCATGTACCTGAGAATATCCACCTAGAATGACAAACAAGAAGTCATAGTCTCATATTGGACTTTAAAGATAAAGAAAAAAATCTTTTGGGCATCTAGAAAGGAAGAGCACATGATTTATGAGTAAGAAAATTAGACCATCATCAGATTTAACAGCAATCCTTTTTTGCCAGAATAAAGTGGAATAACTTTTGAGATATACTGGGAAAGAAAATGTGAGCTGGGAAAATTATACCAAGCAAAACTGTGTTTAACTTCAAAGGATTTGAACAAACTGTTCTCAGCATGTGAAAAATCAAGGACTATTGTCTTCATAAGCACTTCCTGAGGAATCTATTAAAGAACAAGCTTCAGACAATCAAAATGGCTAGAGAATCATTGAAGTAAGGACTGATGGTGGGCATTTTTTTTTTTTTTGAGACAGAGTCTCACTGTGTTGCCCAGGGCTAGAGTGCCATGGCGTCAGACTAGCTCAAATTCCTGGGCTCAAGCGATCCTCCTGCCTCAGCCTCCCGAGTAGTTGGGACTACAGGCATGCACTAGCATGCCCGGCTAATTTTTTCTATATATTTTTAGTTGTCCAACTAATTTCTTTCTATTTTTAGTAGAGATGGGGTCTTGCTCTTGCTCAAGCTGGTCTCGAACTGGTGAGCTCAAACGATCCACCTGTCTTGGCCTCCCAGAGTGCTAGGATTACAGGCGTGAGCCACTGAGCCCGACCTGATGGGGGGCATTGAACCAAAAACTAAGACTAAATAACAGTTAAAAGGGAGAGGTTAGTATGTAATGGCTCACGTAATGTAGATATAATACAACTATGAAAAAAATTGGGAGGGGTTGGGTGAGGTGGCTCACGCCTGTAATCCTAGCACTCTGGGAGCCGAGGCTGGAGGATCGCTTGAGCTCAGGAGTTTGAGACCAGCCTGAGCAAGAGTGAGACCCTGTCCCTACTAAAAATAGAAAAATGAGCCGGGCACGATGGCACACGCCTGTAGTCACAGCTACTTGGGAGGCTGAGGCAGGAGGATTGCTTGAGCCCAGGAGTTTGAGGTTGCAGTGAGCTATGATGCCACTACACTCTAGCCAGGGCCAGGCTCTGTCTCAAAAAAAAAAAAAAAATTGGGAGATAATGGGGAGAATATATTCACAGTTTCAAGCTGTTCTCAGTAATTATATCAGTGGTATTAGTATTGTTATATTGTTATTCTGAGACTGAAAAATGTGCATGCCCAGAAAGGGGTTAACAGAGCAAGCCTGAGACTACTGTCTTGAGAAAGGCCTGCTGCAACGTTTGCCCTGGCTGGCACCTGGGGACTTGGATTTCTGGAGGGTTCCCACCCTTCCCTAACAGATAAGGGCGGCTTGCTGTGCCTAGGTTGTGCGGATAGTGTGCTTTATGCTGGCCATATGCTTTCCTGCTGGGGGTCTGGAATATTCATTGGTACAGTACATGCACGACAGAAGGTGCCTAGTGACTAACTCTCAGTAAAAACCTTTGACACAACCTCTAATGGGCTTCTCTGGACAGAAACATGACACACTTGTTGCTGCATTTTTGATGCTGGGGAAAGAGTGAGCTGTGAGCCCTCCTGAGGGGGAGACAACATTGTCTGGAAGGGTTGCACGCAAGAAGGAAAGAGACATTTGCACGAAAATGATAAAAGTTTGCATTGCTTGCTCCTCCAAATGGAAAGAAAATAGTTAAATCAGTACCCAGGGGTGGAGCAAGGCTTTAGAAAAACCAGAGTGGAGCAAAAGAGTAAAAAAAGATCCTCAAAACAACAAGCACCACTGCAGCCTTTTCCACAGCTTAGTAGCTGCCTCTGCAACACTCAGCCTCTCCTAACACTGCAGCCTGGATCTCCAGGCTTCTCTGATGTTAACCCTGTAAATGCTGATTTTATAGTACAGCTATGGGTTTGAGGAAAACAGAGGGGAATTAAAAGAAAAAAGGCTTTGTATTTTGTGGCTATCACATCTAAGTGTCTGGAAAAATTGATGTAAAATGTTATATGCTTCATTTCATCAGTGTTAGATGGATCATCCTGATAGGGAAAGCAGCAAAGAAAAAAAAAGTGTTGGTGGATCAGTGCTCCCTTGCTTTTTGCTGCCTGTGGGTGGATTGCAATTTAAACTCTTTGAGTATTAGAACAAGTCTTCATAACCAATGATTTTTGCCCATTGGAGCCTCTGGAGAAAAGGAGACACCATGAAAAGGGAGGCAGTCTCCAGGTAGAAATGCATTTTTGAAGTTTTTAAAAACAGTTTTTAGTTTGCTAATATGCTCTTGCCGACATGAAATGCCTGCCCATCAAGGCTGCTGGTGTTCCAGCCTTCTGTGCATACATTTGAGTGGGTCTGTTTGGACACGATAAAAAGGACTTTTACTAAAGCCTTGTTTGTCACTTGAGCTTAGAACATAGTTTATCTGGCCCTTCCTTGTCTTGGCTTTGCTGCTATTGAAGGAAAACCACTTTTTTTAAAAAAAAATCAGATTCACAGATCCTAATTCCCGGGGTCTGACTCTGAGCTGAAACCCGATGCTGTCTTCTGCAGCTATTTCAGCCTGGAGGTGAGCTGGGCGGAACTGAAAGCTCGCCTCAAAGAACGAGACTCAGACTCTGAACAGTTGCCCAGTTAAGAAAGCCTCTGAGGGGCCATAAATGACGAAAATGTGGATGCTGACTGGACTGTCTGGGTCACATACAAATGCCAACAGGAAAGGGTGTGTTCTCATGAGACCATCTAAAATTACACTGCTGAAGCGATCTAGATTTCTGATACAGACACTAATTGCATTCCTATCTTGGGATTCCTCTTGAAAACTGTGGGTTGGGAAAGGACACATCACAGGGAGTGTGACCCCTTCACCCACTTCCCACAGGTGGGACTCGTGGCCCCCTCTTGGAGATGTCTCGTTGTTGACTTGTTGTGTTTGGTTTTCCAGATTAGTTGCAGTTTGTACCAGTGGACCGGTAGCCTGACTCTCCTTCCCCCATCTTTCTCCTCGTGCACACACCTTAGTACAGCAGTTTGATTATTCAATGCAGCTGTCCTCCGCAAGGGATTGATTTTTTTTTTCTTCTAAGCTGCTCACTGGGTAAATGATCAGGATGAAAGGAATGAGAGGTTATGGAAACTCATTTTGAAAAAATTTGAAAGTCCAGGATTCTTCCTGACAAATTCCTGAATATGATGTGTTTTTATGGTTAAATTGCGTGAGAATGTTTTCTTGGGAAAAATATTTTCATGCACATGTCTCTTTCCTTCTTGCGTGCAAGCCTTCCAGACAAACAGTCCAGATGAGAGGAAAATGATTGGGAAATGTGAAATTACGATTACTGAATGAGACACTCTGATTCTGTAACAATGAGGGAAAAGAAAAACCCGGGGGAGGTGCAGGGGAGTAGAACAGGCAGTAATGATCGTTGTTTTTTCAGAACTGCTCCTGGAAGCTTCCCCCTTTTCCTGTAGAAAAATGTGCCATGTTTCATTGCCAAGCTGCTGCGAGCACTTTTTTTTTTTTTTTTTTTTTTGAGACCGAGTCTCACGCTGTTGCCCGGGCTAGAGTACCGTGGCGTCATCCTAGCTCACAGCAACCTCAAACTCCTGGGCTCAAGCGATCCTCCTGCCTCAGCCTTCCGAGTAGCTGGGACTACAGGCATGCGCCACCATGCCCGGCTAATTTTTTCTATATATTTTTAGTTGTCCAA
>CAUYSK010073247.1:0-39019 GCA_963575035.1 Avahi laniger
GCAACCATCTGGAGGGTTTCCTGAGGAGTCACAGCTGGGGGACAAGGACCCCGAATAAAGCAGGTAGGAAGCGGAAGCAGAAGCTTCCTACCCAAGAACATGCTGTAAAATTGTTTCCATTTCAGAGGTTTCACCGGCTGAGAGCTCATTCCTTAGCCGTCCACACCCAGAAAGCCAAGCATGGGCCATATAGCCACTTGTGAGAGCGTTATTTAATTTCAAATAACGATCCCTGCATTATTGAAATTTAACATAAAATGCAGAACGACTGCATGCCTGACCTTCTAGTTGAACTTGGAGCTGTTTTCATTAAAGCTTTTCTATGTCATGCCAAACTCTGCTGTTCAGAAACTGACAGTTTTCAAAGAGGTTAGAAAGGAGTTTGGAAACAGCGCTCTCCCTGCCCCCCACAGGTGCCAAACATTTCATTTCACCGTTAAGCGAGGAGACAGCATGACATGCTCTGAAAACACACATCCTCTCTCCCAAGAAGACGAGCGAGTGATTCATGCCGCATGAAGCGCCAGGCGGCCTCCCTTTGCACTCTGGCTCCCGAGCTCCTGGCCTGGCCCCGCGCCCCTTCCCTCTGCGCCTTGGCCCAGACCCACCCGGGGACAGGAGAGGACAGCAGAGGCCAGGACAGGTCCCCAGGGGGGCAGAGAGCCAGACGCAGCGGAGGAGAAAGGAGGTACCCCTTGAACACTCCCTACCGCAGGGATGGGGACCTCGGCCAGGGAAGGTGTTTGGGAAGGTTCCACCCCTGTCCTGGCCCTGCGTCCTGTAGCTGCGTCTTTACTGCCCTTCATTTCTCCTTCTGCTGCAGACCCTTCTGTCACCTCAGCTGCCCCCGATCCCCTCCCTCCCTGGAACCATACTACAGCCTGTCCGGGAGGGGCTCCCACCAGGAGCGCCATGAAGATTCCGGGGCATCTTCCCCTGGCGCCACCTCGGCACCTGGCACCCTGACCCCAGTCATCAGCCCACTGCCCCGTGGAGTCCTCAGACAGGCCACTGCCCTCCTGGCCAAGCCTCCTCTCCCCCAGGGGCTCTAGAACCTGCCCTGCCCCTCCAGGGGACCAGCCCTGGAGCCCAGCCTCACAGCCCTGCACCCCTAACGCGGTCTGCACCCTACTAGCACCGAGATGCCCGTGTCCCTGACCTCCTCCCACTGCAACCGCCACCAACTCTGCCACCCGCTGGTGGACACATCGCCAAGAGTGCCTGACGGGACAATGACAATGGCATGTGCTGAGCCCTCTCTGCAGCTGGAGGAAGAGCCCCCCTGTCCTTTTGCTCGGCGTGGATCTCACACTCTGTAAGTGTCCAATCCCTGAACCTGCCACGCTCCGCTCTGCAGAGGCCCCGCCTGCTCCACCGAGATGCGTGACCCTCTGAAGGACCCACCTCAGGACGTGCTCCCCGCCCTGACTACCTCGGGGAACCAGGAGACCCTCCTTTGCAGGGTGGGCCCCCCCACCAGCACCAGCCCCTGCTGCACCCCCACCCGACTCACTGTCCCCTCAACTGGGTCCTCCCTCCAGGCTGGGAACACTCTGTCTTCGTGAGAAGCAAGGAGGGCAATTTGCCTCTCCTGACCTGCTGCCTTTGGAACCCTGCCCACTCCCTTCCTTCACACCGGAATTCTCAGAAGAGAAGGCGACACTCGAAATCCCCGAGACTTTCCACTGTCAAACAGAAAGCGAGCGACTGAGGGCTCGGGGGAGCCTGTCAGCCTCTTGTCCTCGGCACAGAGCCTGGCGCGGGGCAGGAGCCCGATTCGTCTTCCTCTGATCAGCCCCACTACCTTCTGCAAACTCAGCCGCCAGTCAGCCTTCCTCACCCCCCCTGCAAAAACACCAGTCCAGCTGCTGCCTCACTTTAACGACAAATTTACAGACTCTCAAGAGATAAGGAGAATTGTTTTGTCTGTTAAACAGTAAATATTAAAAACATTTGATTATTTTAAATTGCCCGTATTTCTTCCAAGTCATTAGAAGCATTTCTTCACCTCAAGCAAAATAATTAACTTTTCAGTCATCACATTGGCTATAATTGTAACAATCATATATCTAATATACTTTCTGCCATTAGGGAAATAAAAAATTGGTTTTTATTAGTATACTAACATGTCAGTAAATTGCAATGCATTAGGGAAGGATATTTATCATTCTGAAAAATATAAATTATTCAATAGCATTAAAACAATTACATTTTATTACTTTCAAATGGCATGAATTATTTGGGAAATTATTAAGACTGGAATTGCAGACTTTACCATCCACTTGGTTATGAACTCAGCAGCCTTGTGACCTGGCTGCACCACCTTGCTCCCGTATCACAGGTCCAACGTCCCTGTCCCCATCTCAAATTGGCATGTGCTCTGCGGGTTCTCACAGACCCAGGAAAGTACTGGACTCTTGCACCAGACTGAAAAGCTCCCTGCAGGCAGGTCCATTTCTTGCTCCCTCTTTATATCCCTAGTGCTTGGTACAGAGTGCTTAATAACCGTCAAATGAATGAATTAATAAACATACGGAGAACACCAGGAGCAAAGAACATTACGGATGTTCATTTCAAAATATCGACTACAAAAGTCCCATGAATGAAAAGCATTAACAGTGTTCTTAATTATATATTGTAACTCCAACTATTAGTAAAGTCCTTCTGTATTTCAGGAACCACACAGAAGCCCTTCTAAACAGCAACATCCATTTGGCAAACTCTAAGGGGCCGCCAACCCCTTCTCTTTCCATTTCTAACGCATTAACCAAACAAAATGCAACACTCATTGAGATTAGGGTGCGTTCTACACACTTAACTAGAAAAATCAAACTCGAATTCCAGCTCTGCCGTTGCTTGTCTTGGTTTGACTTCCACAACTACCTGCGACCCTGCAGGATTTGGGAAGCAGCAGAGGGGATGTGGGCAGTGGCAGGATTGTAACCTGCACAGACGCACCCTCGAGCTGTGTATTAAGCTTCTACGCAGAGAAACGTCCATGAATCTGTCCTCCGGGAGTGTTCAAGGGGAGAGGCCCAAGCAGGCAACTCTCCCCCTACCTCCGGATTCACGGGGAGCAGCCTCGCCTGTCTATATTTCTAAATGTTTCCAAGAAAGATTTTGAGAGAAGAATCTGTAGCTAAAAATAAAGCTTGAAAACCACTGTTCTAGATAAACCTAAAGAGGTGTGGAGGGAAGTGTTTATTGAGCATTTATTATGTGCTGGCTAATTTTAAAACATTTTAATTTCATTTAACCCTCACCACATCTTTATGAGACAGAGAAGAATCACCCCAGTTTAGAGAACAGAGAACTGAGGTTCAGAGAAGGAAAATCCCATAACCAGCTAGAGCCAAGAGCCCCGTCGTGATTCAAAAGCCAAAACTGTTCTCTGAGCCATCGTCCAGCTCTAGAAGAATCTGTGACCTCCCCGCCTTCTCACCTAGAGCCCCTCCACGCTCCTCCCTTACATTTTAAGCCCACTCAGTCACCTAGTCATAGATTAGTTAACTCATTACCATTCCGTGTGAAGGAACTTCCATCAATTTTTTGCTTCATAGTGATGTCCGTTCACTAGAGAGTCGTTTCTTGAGCATCTAATAGATGCCCAGAACTAGGCCCTCAGGACACACTGTCAGAACACGGCCTCTACCATCGAGAAACTCACTGACGAGTAGGAGGAGATACAGAGCCAATAAATGGAAATATTACAGATGGTACCACAGTCGTCTGTGCTGGGAACGGTGCAAGGACAAGGGGTCGTGGGAGACGGAAAGGAGAACAACTGCCTTCGTCTTTACCATCAGTGTTCAGTGACAGCTGTGGCTGACCTGTTTCTGGTCACAGTGGAATGGAACCCACCGCCTCCAGCATCAGCCAGGCCTCGGGAGAAAAGGGCTCAGATACCAACACGTGCCCTAGTCCCGTTTCCTCTTCAGTCCTGGGGCGAGGGTACTATTCGAGGAGGTAAGACAAACCCAAACTCATCAGCTTTCTCTTCACTGTCCCTGAAGAATAATCTGACTTGAAATACATTTAGACATTTAAAAAATCGACTCCTAAAAGTAATTCTATCCCTCGCCTTCCCACTTAGAGGTTCCTGTCCGAGCCAAGCCAAGGAAAGATACTGTTCTGCTGCAGTTTCTGACTCCCTTGTGTTTCTAGGTGAAACGGAATATGAGCGTTATACCCACTTTGCTCTTATTTTCTAATCCAATAACAACCTGACCACTGGGTCTCGAATGACAGCGGTCAGACAGGTTAATGTCCAAGCATTAAGACAAAAATCCCTGTGTCTCATCCCTACAGACTGTCTCAAACCACTTAAGTTTCCATTTTTCTTGAGCAATCCAACATGTTCCCCCAAAATTCTTGCCTTTCAGGAAATAAACAGCGAAAACACTTGTCATGGTAATAAAGCACTGATGGGAGCAAAATGCATACCACAGAGCAAAACTCAGCATATGTGAACACATACAAAAATGCCACTGAAAAGCAAAGTGAATAAAATGTGATATATGAAACAGCACAAATACATAACAAAATGTTGTCAAAATGCACAAATTATCCTAGCTCTGGAAATTTATTTGAAGAAAATAATTCAAATGAAGAAAAAAGCATAAAAATGCTTTCTTGTAATATCATAGGTGACAACAGAAAATGAGGATGGTGACGGAGGCGTGGCTGAGTGAATTGCAGGCTATTAAAAATGAGCATCAGGAAGCCCGAGGAAGAGCATGAAAAATGTTACCGGTACGTCTTTAAGTTTAAAACAACATAATTGGATATGTAATATGACTGCAGTATGAAAAAATAATTCTGTTCGCATAAGGACCATGAAATCATGGGTTATGTTTTAAAATGTTGCCAGATGTTATAATGTCTTTACAATAAAAAAATTCATAGGAAAACATATAATGAGTCACTGTCTGACAATTGTCACTAAGAAATAGTGTCCCTTTGCAGGGACAATGACAGACAGGCAGGCAGACTAAATGCATGCACAGATGCCACGTTCATCTCTCTTAACCCAGTTTATTTATTAATGTTGACCTTTCCAGAAATTAACGTTAATCTTGTCAGCAAATTACGGTCTAATTTTACGTGATTGCCAACAGGTAATTAGTAATGTTGGAAGACGCCAGAACTGGAGTGAGAGTGCAGCGCGGATGTGTGAGCAGAGGGGCCGCCAGCGGGAGGGCTCTCAGCTCACAGGGACCGAGACTGGTTTCTAACGTTCAAGTGTGGGCATCCGCGATCTTCCGATCTTCGCTTCTCAGTGTAAAATTCAGACGGCCCCTGCGGCCTGCTGGCCCTGGCCCGCCCCACCCTCTGCCCCCTCCCCGTGAACCCAGTCCCTGGTGCCCACTGTCCACACAGCTGGAGCCACATGACCAGCCCCACGGAGGCAGCACCATCTCTGTCTCCACAACCTGCCCTGAGCTGAGGTCGACAGGGTGGTTTTTATATTTTTTATATCATAAGCATTTATTGAATTTTTATTATAAAATATACATAACATAAAATGCATCATTTTAACCATTTTTCAATGTGCAGCTTTGTGGCATTAGGTAAGTTCTCATGGTTGTGTAACCATCACCGCCATCCGTCTCCAGGACTTTGCGTCATCTCATGCTGAACCTCTGTCCCCGTTAAACGGTAACTCCCCCTTTGCCCTCCCCCAACCCCCGCAACCACCATTCTACTTCCGTCCCTATGAATCTGACTACTCTAGGTCCCCATGTAAGTGGAATCGTCTTTGTCCTTTTGTGACTGGCTTACTGCACTGGGCAAAGTGTCCTCAAGGTTCATCCATATGTAGCACGAGTGGGCATTTCCTTCCTCTGTAAGGTTGAATGATCTGTTCCCTGCATGCACAGACCATAAGACAGGGGGTTTTCAGGGGCCACAGCCCACCTCTCTTGGGATTACCATCAGGTCACACCTGTCACTGGCCCAGCCCTGAGCCCAAGCGTCTTTCTGAGGAATGGGCTCCCTCTCACCCTCAGCCCCACACTGTGCTATCCTTCCCTTCTGCTTCTCTGGCGTTCCTTCACTGGGGAAGCTGCCCGGGCCTCCAGCTCTTCTTCCCAGAGTCTAGACGGTGCATGCCCTCCACCCCAGGACCGTGTGCTCACGCGTGTCCAGAGGTCCCACCTCGGCCGTGTTCCGTCCACCAGTCGCCACGCCAACACCTCGCCAGGCATCCGAGGTGGCAGCTACCTGCCTAAACTGCACAGCTCTGACTGCGCTTTTGTCTGCTCCGCCTTACCTGCCCGGCGGTCCCTCTCTCCATTCCTGTACAGGAGAAGGTGTGGTCCTGAGAGACGCACCTTCCCAGGGCACCTGTGTCAACGGTCCGCCCAGCCCCTGCCCCCCTTCCGATGTTCCTCCCTTCTACTGCCCGTCGCAAGCCACCTCTCGGTGACTCCCCTGTCTGTCCAGACCCGAGACACAGAGCCCAGACCGCACAGGTCCGGGCACACTCACAGCCAGAGCGAGTTCCTTCCTTGGGTGATGACGCCCGTGAACCTGGTCAGGCGCCTGGCATCCACCTCGATCCACTGGTGGAGGTCGTTCCTCCCCGCGCACCACGCCCCGTCGTGGAAATCGTTCTCGTTAATCCCCGCCTGCGAAGAAAGAGAGGGGGTTCTTCAGAAGGACTCTGAACCCAAGAAAATGAAGACACACCTTTTCCTGAGACGGAGAGGAAGGGAGGGCGATAGGAGAAGAAAACGAGGAAGGTGGTAGAGAAAAACTAATTGTGCCCGAAGTCCTTATTCTCAATCATAAAAGGGAGTTGCTTAGTATTAACGAGTTGGAAATATTTCCATATGTTATGTCCTCTTTTTGCCCATGCGAAAGATGAAATTTAATGAGCTCTCCTATCACTCATGCGCTTAACACACACGGAGCATCTCCCACGTACCAGCCCACGCGCCAGATGCCGGGGGCTGCGAAGGTGAGCGGCTCCGTCCCAGAACCTCGCCACCCGGGCAGGAAGAAAGACAGGAAAACAAGTGGATTAGAACACGGTGCAGCACGTGCCGTGTTAGGAATGCGAGCGTTTTGCTGAGGGAGCATTTAAGGACAGCACAACCATCTCAGTCTCGGCAAGACCAGAGTGACATGTGAGATGGTGTTGAAGGTGTGTTTATCTAGTGAACATTTGTTTGGGAGTGGTTAAGTCATCTGATGTGTTCAGCGTCAGTTACTATTACTACCAAAAATTTTTTTTTTTTTGTAAAGAGACTGGGTCTCACTCTGTTGCCCAGACTACACCACAGTGGCTGTTAACAGATGTGATCATAGCACACTACAGCCTCGAACCCCTGGTCCAAGCGATCCTCTGCCTCACTCTCCCAAGTATCTGGGACTAAACACATGCACCACTGTGCCCGTCCCCAAAATTCTTCTGATCTGAATTTCCAGGGTAAAGTTTCTGCTCTGGAATTTTCCCTCTATTATCACCATTTCAAGAGAGAATTGCCTGACTGTGCCTCGCCCCTGCCAAAAAAAAAGGACATTTGAACCAAGTGAAGCATCCTGGATTACTAAGACCCTTTCTGCACTTGCCCAGTTTTTCCATGGCTATTTCACAAGGACATGATCGGATGAGAAAAAGTCTGAGTGTTAAAAATGAAGCCAGCCCATTTTTCCTACCTCTAAGCACTTTTCAGCCCAAATTCTGGGAACAATATTACTTTTAATGGGCAAGAGAAATGTGAATTTAAGAGTCCAGCTATAACAGACAAATGACCTGGCCAAGGGTTCCACTGGCAAACTCTATCCACCACTGCACCAGCTAACGTAAGCCTTGCGTCAGGACCAAACCCTCGTCTGTGCCCTCCCAATCCACTCCTGAAATAATCTTGAAGGAACTTTGAGGGCAAATGCTAGAGTGCTAATGTATCAAAGCCTTCTAAAGTGCTACCATCTCAAATGAAGGTGAATTTAAAGAGCTATTAGTCAATACCTCCAAAACCCAAGCTCTTGATTAATCAGCACATCAGTGTCTCAATGGCACGAGTGTCTGTAATGAGGACCTGGAGGTGCTGCACGGCTCTGCCTTCCAGAATCATCAAAGAAAGGCTCGGTTTTGCAAGTGTGTGTTACACCAGTGCTTTGGGGTGTTTGGTTACAGTCTAATTCTAAAGAAGTGATGGCACCTCTCTATTAAGCGTGACATCTCAGTGTCCCACTCTGCAGTCAAGGAGGTCACGCTAGCAGCTGGAAGGCTGTAGTTACCCAATCACGCCCTTTCTGTATTTGTCGGCAGTTATCCTCCTAATGACAAAGGTTAGCAACACATTAGTGACCTACAATACCACAACTCATCTTTTCAGGAAACCATAACATGCATTTATTTTTTGTGGCGGTTCCCCTTTTCTTGTAAACAGCCCAGGAGACTGGGATTTAGAATAGTCTGATGCATTTGCTACAATGAACCTTCATTGGACCTCGACTGTATGTGAAATACTGGCCTAGTCAATAGGAAGACAGCTCTAGAAACATGTGCAGCCTCGTCCTCTTGGAGCTCAGAGTGGGCAGGAGGACTGAAGCCTACACATGGCACCTGCGTCTTGGTCTTGTCATCTTAAAATCAACCACCATACTGTGTTGGTAAGGAGTGTGAGCTCTGATGTCCCACTGCCAGGGTGACACACCATAAACTCAGGCAATTTGCCTAAGTGTTCTGTGCCTCGGTTTCCCCATCTGTTAACATGGGAACAAAGACAATTTCTCCCTCAGAGTGTTCACAGTGCTTACAACAGGGCCTGGCACATAAAAAAGAGCACTCCGTAAATGTTAGTTATCAGAGTATTTAAAATAAGTATGTGATTAGCATTGGCAAAATGTGAAAATATGGGTGCTTTATGAATTATTTCGAGTTTTACAAAACGCTAAAGAATTACGGTACTATTGCAGTTTATTGCTGTCACATCTTCTACAGCATCACATATCCAGAACAGGGTTACAAAATCTGAGGACAGTGGCGGCCCACAATCTAAAGTTCCCAACAAGAGTCCGTGCTGCCCCTCCAGGGGACATTTGGCAATGTCGGAAGCCATTCTGACCGCCACAACTCGGGGAGGGTGTGCTCCCAGTATCTGGTAGGCAGAGGCCAGGGATCCTGCTAGACACCCTACAGCGCACGAGACAGCCCGCAACAAAGAACTGCCTGACCCAAAACGTCAACAGTGCCCAGGTCTACGGCTAAGCAGACTAGAAGAGAACAGCCACAGAGCCTGAGATGTTTCCCTAAAAGAATCATGGAAACATGCAGGAAACTCTCCACCAAAGTCTACTGACCAGGATGTGGAATTACATTTAAGGCTCCTGGGTTTGCCAGCCTGAATATTTTGCTTCTGCTGCCAATCTCAGCTCTTTCTGAGCACACTAGACAATTAAAGGCAGGACAGTGTCAGGGGAATGGACAGCCCTTCCTGAAGATGACTCACAGGGAAATGACAGCCATCTCTGCAAAATCAACGGTGAACTTAAAAACTAAGTGCCCGGAAGAATTCAGTGAAAGACGAGGTACCAGCCCCAGAGATTTCACCAAATTATACCTCAGTGCAATAAATGATATTCATATGTGCCTCTGAGAAACCAAGAAAAGAGTACATTCATTTCTTTCTGTTTAATAATATAGGGAAATATTTGATAAATTCTGGAGAAATTTCAATTAAAAGTTGGTGAAATGAAGTTTGATTCCTGAAAGGATAACCTAGTCTTGAAAATACTACTAACGTAGAATAATTCTTTCTACTACAGCACCAAATAAATTGAGAATATAATTTTCTCAAGGTAATTAAATTTTATGCATCATTTTTTACCTTAAAAAACACACCAATGCACCTAACAGACTCAATTTGGCTTCAGATAAGCGTGGGAATTATTAAATCCATAACAAAGAGAAAACCTGGTACTGTCCAAGATCAATCTAATAGGATTTTTCTCTTTCAAGGTGATGGCATAAACATATTAGTTTTTCTGTGTTCTTCACTCAAAAATCCTCCCCAAACAAGATGCAGAAATACAACTTCAATCTCTGATAAAACTATAAGATATTTATAGTCCTCAACTTACAATATATGAAGACAGAAATCAGATGGAGGAATCCTGAATGACTCGGTGAGAAAAGGAAGTGCAAATGTCAAAACAGCACAGCACTGAGAAGCCAGCCACAAGGGACTTCAGAAAAGCTCTGAACCTGGTTCCGAGACCGCGTGGAAGGGGAGGGAGAGGCAGGACTGAAACAGAGAATTGCTTCAAAATGTGTATTAAAAAAAAAATTAGATCCTCACATCCCCACTCTGACTCCACAGAGGACCTGAAATTTTTCTATTAAAAAAAGCACATTGTAGAGGCTCTGGGTTGGGGGACACCAGGGACAGGGTAGGGCAGGTGTGCTGTGATGTATAAAAACAGGGACTTTGGTAGGTGGCAGCATGCTGCAGGGACAGCTGTCTCAGCCCCCCTCCCCCACAGCGGGGGAACACCATGCAGCCAGGCTTGCAACGAACACGAGAAAATGAACATAAAATGTAACAGAGAATAGAAAAAACTCAAAAAACTAGAAAGAAGATCTTGCTTTCATGAAACAAGAACAGGGTAGTCTGTAAAAGGAAAAAGCATTAAACAAGGAAGAGCTCTTAGAAATCAGGAATGTCAATGCTGAAAATTTTTAAAAGTCAATAGAAAGGCTGGAAAGACAAAATGAAGAAATCTCACAAAAAGTAAAACAACATATTATAAAACAGGCAATAGAAGAAAAATAAGAAAAGCAGAGGAAGAAATCCAAAAGAACTTTAGGGGGAAATAAATCAACAAATAAAAGCTATAAGATAATCTCACAGATCTGAAAGGCTTATGTCTCCAAAACACTACGAATCTAGTTCTTAGGAATAAACTAAGACCCACATCAAGGCATATCATCGTGAAACTTCCAAACATCAGAAATAAAGAGAAGCCCTGAAAGCTTCCAAAGAGGAAACAAATACACAAAAACAAAGAAAGGAACGAAAATGGAACCAGAATTCTCACTAGCAGCATCTGAAGCCAGAAGAATGCCAGGAGAGTGAGTACCTTCAAAATTCCAAAGGAAAAGATTTTCATCCTAGAATTTTACCTTCAAACAAACTACCAATCGTGATGGTAAAATAAAGATATTTTTAGATTGACAGATATTCAAAAAATTATTTCTTATGCACCATTTCCACGAAGCTACTAGAGGATGCACTCCCCAAAAATGAGGCAGAACACCAAAAAAAGGAATACACTGAATCCAGAAATCAAGCGATCCAACCAAGGAGAGGATTCTCAGAATGTGGGTGAAGAAATCCTGAGACAGGAGCCACGCAAGAGACCCAGGGAGCAGCCCATTCGGAACTCGCAGGTCACAGGGCTCCGGAAGGGACGTCCACCAGAAACATAAAAAACAAAGTGGACTAGAAATCACCGAACAGGCTTGGCCTCATAACAATTATATTGAAGAGTTTTTTACAGACCCGGAATTATTATAGGAGAAGATGTTCTTAAAAATCTAAGCAGGTCTAGGAAAACCAAAAGGTGTCAAATAATGACATAAAATGAATATTTCTTGGCTCAGTAGGAAGCAACATTTATACAGTCATAATAATGAAAACCTGAATATAGATTTACCCAAAAATTGAAATATAATTTTATTAGAAAGATTGAAGAGGGGAAAAGGAGTGAAAGAAATGAGCTGATAGCTTCATCTTCCATAATAAGAATCTAAAAAATAAAGTCAAAAATCTATAAAACAATACATATCAATAAGTGCATACTATTTAGAAATAAAGATTTAAATTCTCGAAAAGAGGTTGAAGTAGCTGCCCCATCCACACAGTATTTGAGAGCAGTCAGGGGCGATGGAATGTGGAACGTATTTGACAGGAGATCACTGCTTTTTTGTTATAATCTTTTTAAGACTTTTACTTGCTTAAAAAACAGACTAAAATACATTTTAATTTTAAAAAACAGAAAGAAAGGAGTGTATCGATATAGAAGGTGACTGATGTAAAGCCTACTTTTTACCCTTTCATTTTCCGGGTATCTACAGAGCATTTACTGGGAGCCAGGCATGATTATGCAAAGCGCTTTATGGTAGACGGAGAAAATGGTGAATCTCGAAATCATTCTGCTCTAGTGAAGTCATTGATCTGCACTGAGCATATTTCATGATCTGGGCTTCCTCTACACAGAAACATCTGGAGGCCAATTAAAAAGTCATATCCAAGTGAACCTAACTGTTTAGCAATTCCAGGATAACTGACTTAAAGCTGCTACTCTACAGATGTAGCCCAGGGCTATTTGCACAGAAGCAGAATAAAGTGATAGTCATTTTAAAATATTTTGGAGAAAAAAAATCTCAGAAGTCATGGCTGAAACTTTATAGGTTACCAACAAATTACCACCTTTTGGGAGGGGTGACTTACCTAAAAATGTTACATGTGACATCTGATTAGTATAGTTAAGTAATCTGCCACAAAATGGCCAAAATGTGGTCTGAATGTCTACTTTCCAAAAACGTGTGTGATGAATCTTTGATAAACCCATAAAATTTCCCAGGTGCAAATCAGCTGATCCTTCTACAAATTAGCAAAGCACTTTGTCTCAATTCAGATCTTCATCATCAGTAAAGTCGGTTACAAAGAAATACTCACTGTTTGTGAAGCCATTTTAAAAACCCAAAACCAATTTCTTAACTACTTCCTTGCATTGGCCAAGGAAACCAGTAAACATCTAAAGTTTGAAACTGAAAACATTTAAAAGTCAAATCTATTCAGCGCACCATAAGCCATTTATTAATTATTTAAAAGATGAGGAGAGAAATATAGTCATTGAAAAAGAAACTAAAGAATGTTTTCACATTAACATTCTAATTCAGTTCAACTAAGCTCTGGGAAATGCTTTGGCTGTTAAAATTGTGTATCTGTGGAATAAGTTTAATTATGAAAATAAGCAACTATTGATTCACATATCAGCGCCCCACAGAAAGACGGTGAGTGTGCCCCTCCCCCGCCAGCGAGGCCGCACAGCACTCACCGGGCTCTGGAGCCCTGCGCAGGCTAATTTCAATCCCTGGCTCTACAGCTCATTATTTGAACACCTCCAGTTAAGTTGCTCAGTCTGTAAAATGGGGATAGAAATAATTCCTCGTGATACAACTGTTGCCATGGTTACACAGGTCACGCGTGTTTTCTACAGTGCCTGGCACAGAATAAGCACTCAATGCACGGGAGTTACTGCGGCACAAGCACCAGTCACTCTGTTTGCTGTGTACCTGTTACGACTGGGGTTCTAATTCCCTTTATGATACCATCTAAGTTTTCTTCTATTAATAAGTGAGTTCGGTCCATTTAGCCAGTGACAGATGTTCTTTGTCTGAATGAGTCACCAACTTTTCTTAGCTATTCTATTATTATTGCCACTTTGCCTTTTGTTTTATCTTTATCTGTTGACCTGTTTTCTTTGCTTTCAGTGCATATTTCCTCTGAAAATCTTAAATGTCTCTATCTTTGTGTTTGTGATTGATTTAGTAACTATGCCTTTATGTAACACACTTAATTCTGTATTTTCTTAGAAGGTACCTATCCACTCCCTGCCATGGCAGTGATGACATCGTTATTTCTGCTTCCTGCTACTTCTCCTTCCCCGTCATCACCAAATTTCAATTATTCTCCTATTTTTCTTTTAAAAGTCTAAATCAAATATACCTCTCTGACTTACCAGCTTTTTCATAAATTTTTCATTGAATTTTAAAATGCAGAGAAAAGCTCACAAATCCTAAGCGTGTAGTTCCATAGATTTTTACAAAGTGCACGACCCACGTAACCACACCCAGACCAAGGTGCAGAACACGCCCAGCAAGCCAGAAGCCTCCCAGGCTCTGGCGGACACTGCCTTCCCCCAACGACAACCACTGCTCTGACTTCCATCTCCATAGATCAGTTTTCCTATTTTTAAATTTTACATAAATGAAACTTACCGTAACTACTCTTTTGTGTCTGGCTTCTTTAGCTCAATATCACACCTGGGAGGTTCATCCATGCGATCGCTTGGATGGGAATTACTCCTTTTCACTGCTGTATGGTATTTCGTTATTTGCACACGCAGTGACTTGTCTATCGTACTGTCGATGGGCATGTGGATTGTTTCTACTTGGGGCTATAAATAATGCTGCTATAAACATACTTGTATACATTTTCTCATAAACATGTGAACGCATCTCTCTTTAGGCATAAGAGTGAATTGTTAGGTCAGTGCATATGAGAATGCTCAGCTTTAGTAGATACAGTGGGCCCCTATTATCTCAAGTTTAACTTTCCATGGTTTCAGTCATCTGAGGTCAACCAAGGTCTGAAAATATTAAATGGAAAATTCTAGAAATAAATAATTCATAAGTTTTAAATTCCATGTCATTATGAGTTAGGGTGATGAACTCTCTCCTGCCATGCTGCCCCCTTGCTGGGACGGGAATCCTCCCTTTGTCCAGAAGATCTGTGCTGTCTCTACCCACCCGTTAGTGGCAGGCAGGCAACCAGAAGGTCCACCGCCAAGAGGCATCTCTCCAGAAGGCACAGGGAGTGACGACCACGGCGTGGACACACAGGCTCTGGGGTGTGGCTGCTGACGTCCCTCAGATTTCTCTGGGTCTGCCCCGATGTGGGCCTGGGAGGTCCCAGGGGCAGTGCAAGCCAGTGGTCAGAGGGATAGCCACGCCGAGCTGGGAGGCCACGAGCCACTGACCAAGCAGAGCCGTCGCATGGGTACAGAGGACGCAGGAAGGAGCCCTGCATTTATCTGCAGCCAGAAAACTGGGATTTGAGTCTCAGGTCTGTACTCACTCACTACGGGGTCAGGGCAGGTCACTTAGCCTCTGACATCAGTTCCCTTATCTCCAAAACAGAGCTATTCCTCTGAGTATACTGATGATTACATGCAATAATAATCTTATGAAATTTAATAACACGTTAAAGAAAAATTCACAGAGCAAGTGGAACAGAATCTGCATCTGTCGTTCACTAACAATCTGTGATTCACGGGCCAAGGAGGTTTGGTGACCTCAGGGTTCCCTTTCGTCGTGGCTGCGTTGTCCCTCTACCAGCTCGTGTGTTTATGACGTAAGCCTCTCGAGAAATGAGCACGACACATTCTCATCATTATGGTAAATACTCACTTTGATTTTTCCAAGAGAGCCATAATTTAAAATATTTGGTCCTGTTATTCCCATAAAAGTCCAAATACCCCAAATTCCAGCATCTTGGCCTCCAAACACTGTCTCCCAGACTGGGCGTTTGAAGCCAGATGCAGAACAAAATCCCTTTATCAGGACAAACATGACATTCCTTGCCTTGGAAACTATTTCTACTGCGATTATTTTTGTCTTTGCAGCACCTAGTACTTACATAGCCCCCAAGAAGGATTTCTTGAGTCATAGCAAGGTTTTGTGCAACCAGAAAAGAAAAACTGAAGGCTGAGCTCTCAGAGAATTGGGAAGGTCCGAAGGAACAGACAGGCTGTCGGGTCAAAGACTCGCGTCAGAGTCCAGCAGCAGGCAGGTGTGGGCTGAGCACACGGTGAAGCTGACAAAACGGTGCTGCCCGAGGTGGTCCACGCACTTCCCACTGGGGGAAATGGGGGCTCTGTGTTTGTGCAAGGTGAGGCCCCAGGCGCATCGGGGCCAAAAGGTAGAAGGTGACCGACATGTGGGATGTGCCCAGGCACGCGAGCTGTGACATCGGGGTAACTGTTAATAGCTGGTTCAGTGTTCTGGGGGGCATGTATGAAGCCACCGGCAGCGGCCGCCTCCAAGGCTCACACCCTGTTTCAGGGGAAAAGATGCTGAGAACGCTGGAGCCAGATCCTAACGTCAGCCTCTGGGTGCTCCGCAGAGTTCCATTAAAGGAATGAGTGAAGAGTGGAGCTGTGCTTCCTGCCGGTGGCGCTGGGGCAACGGCTCTGACAGACACCGAGACGATGACCAGACATTTCCGCATGAAAGAGCCACAGGACTTGAGCTTCTCTAAGCGGCCAAACTCTGAGTCATTCCGAACAGTCTCGGCGCAAGACGTGGGTGTCAGATGACCGTGACAGATCATCACGAAGACATCCGGAGGTGTGAAGGCAGTGCACCACGCTTTCTCTGGTGACCTCAAAATGTCAGCTCTTTCTTCCAAGCTCTGATCTGAGCGTGAACTTTCTTACATCCCCAATTACTGGCAGAAATCGTGGTGCTGCCCTGAGTCCCAGCCACGCAATCCCAGTATTACATTTCTTCTGCTCACACATCAGGCCCTGACTTACCCTAATTTTAAAGCCTCAAGAACGAGGTTGAAACCCAGCCCTGCGACATGGCAATTTCTGCTGCCATCTTCTCAAGGCTTTCCCGCTAAGGAAGCATCTGACATAATAGCAGCGGTGGGACAAGTCCCCTGGGGGGCAGTGCTGTTCCTGAACCCCCTTCCTTAGTTTATGAGCCACAGAAAATGGCCTAGGGTCCTCGAAGGATTCTTCAGGATAGGACAGGACAGGTAATGAGCTGTGTGAGTTGAACCCCCCTGATACAGGGTTACCCCCTGACCCTGACTACAGGGAAAAGATCCGAGGTGGTTTCAGAGGTCATTGTCACCATGTTCTTTTTGAGACCCAGAATGTTAATTTCCAGTCTGTCTGTGGCTGCTCCTGGAGCTCAAGAAACCAATGATTGTTTCTCAATGAGATCGCAGGTGAGTGGGTGTAACAGGATCCTGGCACACAAGAAGAAAAGTCATAGGCGAGAGGCCAGACCTGTGCTGTCCTGTTGAACTGGATTTCTTTCTGGAATTCTCAGAAAATCTATCCTGTCCCAATGAGCTATTGAAACATAAACATTGGTTTCTTCTTGATCTAACCTTATATTATTAAATTAATGTAAGTAAAATTCTACTTGGGGAAAAAAGGGGAAGCTATGGGTTATAAGGATTCTTTCAAAGTCATCTGCTTAAAATGAGGAAAAAAGAGACAGGTGTTTCTGCCATAACGTGGCAAATACATTCCAGTAAAAGCTCACAGTCTGCAAAATCTTGCACTACAAAAACCGAATTCACTAGGAAAACAGGGTTCCAGCCAGACCATTCAAAATCTAAGCAGCTCTGTAATCAGAAGACTAAAAAAAAAAAAAAATTAATTCTAAAGAAAAAACATTAGCACGGTTAAGAAGACATGTTGAATTGCTAAAAAGTAATTTTAAAATACAGCTGTAATTATAGGATTTGACTTAAAAAGGAAAAAACAGTGAAGGCAGATAATGGAAGGGGATGGAAGGCTGAGTCGTGGGGGCCGGGGCACGACGGGAAAGGGAACTTGGCAATGAAACAGCCCGTGGCCACACGGAGCCCAGAGGGACGGGAGGGAGGAGGGCCACATAGCTTCTGCGTCCCCTGTGCAGTGCCCTGTGTGGCCAGGTGCTGGAACCTGCCCTGACCTGTACCTCCCACACACCGTCAATGGACCGGCAACAGCTGCACGCGAACCGATGCTGTTTCTGCGTCATAACGATATGATTCCGTATTTGTCAACCACGTATGGGCGAACGCACAACAGCAAACCCACGTGAAACAGACCAGCTGTTTAGACGTCTCCACAGCAGCTGAGGTCCCTGAAGCACTGCGGCCACTTCCCGGAACGGGCGATTAAGCACTTACATATGTGGAGAGGCGGTGCTGACACGGTGCAGGGAATACCCAGAAAAACAAGAGTCACGTTACTCGCAAGAAGCTCGGCACTCGGCGAGGGCGCCAGATGAGTACATCAATGCAAGATCATCGCCAGAAGAGAGAGACGCGTGTGGCGTCATCATGCCGGCTGCCGTACCTAGGACTTCTACCCCATGACTTGGGAGGCAGTTTTATGGCATCGTTAAGAGCAACAGCTTGAGGATTAAAGCTGCTTGGATTGCTAATCCGCCTCTCCTGGGATATTTTAGCTGAGTTAGTCCACGCTCCCTGTGTCTGTTTTCCATAAAATAGAGGTAATGATAATAGTACTTGCCTCCCGCATTGAGGAGTAACTGAAACAACGCGTGTAGAGCACTCAGCACGGTGCCAGTTCTGCTGGGGGCTGATTCCCACGTCCCCTCTGCCACAGACCAAAGCATCCTGAAGGCCGGGAATCAACGGAGTAGTGCCCGGCACACAGCAGGCACTACTAGGCAGCGCAAGCCAGTGGTCAGAGGGATAAACCACGAGCTGGGAAGCGGGGGAGGCCATGAGCCGCTGACCAAGTAGAGCCATCGCGTGGGTGCAGAGGCGGCAGGAAGGAGCCACGTGTTTACTTGTACCCAGAAAACTAGGATTTGAGTCTCAGGTCCGCACTTGCCCACTGCGGGGTCAGGGCGGGTCACTTAGCCTCTGACATCAGTTTCCGTGTCTCCAAAACAGAGCCATTTCTCTGAGTGTACTGACGATTACATGCAATAATAATTTCATGAAATTTAATAACATGTTAAGGAAAGATTCACATGGTAAGTGGAACAGAGTCTGCATGTATGGTTCCCTAACAATCTGCGATTGGTAGACTGCTGGAAGAATGAATTCTGATGGCTCAGACATAGCATTTGAGAATCGACAAGGACAATGCTTTGTTTCATCCTTTTGCTCTTCACAATACGGTGAAGGTAGCACAGCCCACAGTGGGACCTGCAGTTTCCTTACGGTGACACAGAGCCTCAGAGGAGGCAGGCATCGCGCCTAAGGCCACGCAGCTGGTTAGCATGACCACTGGGACGAGCGTGCCAGCCTGCGAGCCCCTGGCCTTGACCACGGCTGCATCAGTGGCTGCAGAACCCTGGGCCAGCAACGGGCCAGATGAACCCGCTCGCATCCTGCTCTAAGATATTACACACAGTTTCTAATTCTGACACTTTGGTGTTTCTTGATCACAAAACCCCATTAACTCAACACGCTTAGAAAATACTCATATGTGAGACAGATGTGGTTATTTTTAAGCTGCGTTTTAAACCACTATGTGTGGGGAGATGTATTTTTGGACACTGACTTTAATTGTGCACCTGTGAATCATGCTGCATGTGGCACTGGGGCTGGAAGGTACGAACCCGAAAAAGGGGGCCCCGACCTGGTCACGACTTCCGTGTGGGGGGCTGTGCGTCAAAGCCCACTCGCGCACGCTGCAACAACGCTCCACTCGCCGGCGGGGCACCTGGTAGCCCAAGAGGGCTGGGAGCCCAGAAGCTGGGCATGGCAGGCCCAGATTTCACTATTAAAGCAGCAACTTCACACTCTATAAACAGGGATGGAGATTTCCTTGTGAGAGGACATCAGAGTAAATATTTAATGACACCGAAGAAAAAATACCTCCATAAACACAAATAGCACCGATCTGACTCCCAAGTCCTCCCTTATTTTCACCCTGACCAAAGGCAGGAAGACACGTTCCCGAGGAAGCTTGGTTTCTCCCTGGGGAAGGATACAGGAGGCCGGAAAGATGACCAGGAGTGAGGACGACCCAGTGGCTTCTCCCTGCGGGATGACTCACCTGTCCACCCAGGGGCCTCCTGCGCGGCCCAGCAAAGGCAGGTCGGTGATGTCACCCCACTTCAGCCAGGCTCTGTGCACGTCCCCCATGCACCTGCCCTGTTGCAGGTGCTGTTCTGGCACCAGGGGACGGGGCGCGCAGGAGAGACAAGGCCCATCTAACACGGGGCTCACCTTCCAGGAGGGGGCAGGTAATACTCAAGGAAATAAGCAAATGAGCGTCCAAGGAGGGACAGCACCACGCAGGGATTAAGAGATCCCCTATTATCTAAGGCCAAGCTGGGATTTTATTCAAAGAGCAACTGGAAGCTATGAGAGGCTTTCCACAGAGGAACGAGATGATCCAGTGAATGTTTTAAAATTATAAATAACCTAATCCCACCACTCAAGGAACGCTGTGAGCATTCAGGACTCTCGTTTTTCTGATGAGGCAACAGAGCCTCAGAGATGTGAGATAATGGTTCCAAAGGCCTCACCCAAATCTACAAACATCCAGGCCAAGGCTTGAACTCGGCATGCCTGGCTGCGACATCTCATGGCCGCACTCTGCCTGTCACTCTGCCTCTGGGATTTCCAACTGGAGAGACACAAACACCAACCCAGGCCCCACCTCCATGGGGCCTTAACACAAACACATCCTCTTTTTAAAGCATAACTTGAGGTCTAGTGAGAGCATCCAAGGCATGGATGACAGCCACCCTACTTTACACACAAAACGGTCCACACAGGCCAGTGTGGACCCAGCCCTGCTCGAGCCTGACGGTTATTGACTCAGGACTGGAGCCGATTCTGGGGTGCCAGAGGCAGCTCCTGTTCAAACTTTGAGAGTTCAGAGTGTTCATCCTCTCATAACACACAAGAGATGTTTTGCAGTTTCCAGTTGTACACATCCAAATGTTTCTTAATAGTTTTTTTTTTTAAGGAGTATTTATAAACCAATCTTTGGATTTCATTGTAGTTCTGGAAATGTTCTACCTGAATTCCTCTGAACTGAAAAGTGGTGAAGGTTGAGCAGTTGGAAAGTCTATTTGATGTGGTCAGTTCCTGGAGAGGACGTGGGCAGAGCAGAGCGTGGGGTCAGAGCTTGGCCCAGACGCCCCCTGAGCCCACGAACTCCCTGGGAAGGGGCCTTCTCCATTCTTGTCCGGCTCCCAGCACAGCGGCTGCCCCATCACGTTTGCAGCAACTTCTGGGCGATGAGGGTCCACTCTGCCACTCAGAAGCCTTGAGTGCAGCCTGGACAGCCCCCAGCTGGGATGGAAGGGCCACCTCCCTGCCTAGACAGAGACGGTGCATGTGCCACACAGTTCCAGAGCAGCTGGGGAAGAAAACTAAAACACGGCATCATTAGAGAACCACACGGGACAGGACAGATGAAACACCATGTGGAGCAGGGCTGGGTCAGCAGGAGCTGGGGACAGAGGACAGAATAACGCCCCTCCCCAAAGATGGCCACTTCCTGTGCATACGTTTCATTAGGTTACTCAACAAAGAGGAATGAATGTTGCAGATGGAATTACGCTTGTTCCAGGTACGGAGATGGTCTTAGATTACCCGATGTAACCTCAAGGACCCTCAGAAGTGGAAGAGGGAATTGAAAGAACCAGAGAACCAGTGACATGGGGGGACTCAACCTGCCACTGCTGGCTCTGAAGAAGGAAAGAACCACAAGCAAGGAATGGGGCAGCCTCTAGAAGCCGGAAAAGGTACGGAAACAAATTCTCCCTGGAACCTCCAGGAAGCAGCACAGCCCTGCTGACATCTCGGTTAGTCCACTGAGACTTCTATCCTCCAGGTCCGTAAGAGAATAAATCTGTGCTGTTGAAAAGGCTGAGTGCATGGCAAGTTGTCACAGCAGCAGTGGGAAACTCACACGTGGATCAGACAGGGTTGACGTTGCTTGGGCACGGTGGGCTGCAGGCAGGGGGAGGGAGTCTAGAGTCGGGACTTGCGTGGTGTGTTGTGTGCGGGGAGATGCTCACCTTCCCGGAGCAAGACCTTGGGTTTGGGACTGACATAGGGGAGACCTGACAGCAGCAAGGGCCAGGGTCATGGGGGCCTGGAGCCTCAGGGACAAAGGCCAGGCATGATGTGCATGGCCCCAGGAGACACTAAGGGTCTGACCCGGGGGACCCAATGGAGGGAGCCTCAGGACAGCCTAGAGGAGGTGTGTGGCAGAGAGGAGACGCGCTGGCAGGGAGGCCAGGAAGACAGATGCCACTGCCTCCTGCGCCACGCCTCTGCCCCACCCACGCCCGCAGGGGTTCCTCGTTCTGCTGCTGCCTTTCCAGACCCAGGGCATGTGGAGGGGACATGCTCAAGGAGCAGAAGTGGCAGAACCACCTGGGCCCAGGTATAGCCGGGCTCATTCTACTATGACCTTTGGAGAGAACACTTCCTTGCTGAGTCTCAGCGCTCTCTCCGTAAAGCGAGGATTGCTCAGCAACACCCTCCCTATGAGAATCAGGGCTAATGCATCTTGGATCCTGTGCACGGAGCTTGGCCCACGCTCGAGGAACCACGGCCACGTCCGAGCTATGGGCAACGCAGCCAGAACCCTCCCAGTCCGGTACCTGGATGTTGAGTCTCCCTCGATGTGCTCCGAGGCCATAGCGCTTCGCCGTGGAGGCGTGGAGCTGGAAGTCCATGATTTTTAGGGTTTCCAGACCAAGTGGTGGGCAACCTGGAAAGGACAATGCTTGTTAGAAACAAGGACAGATGCTGAAAGAAATGAGTCTCTGATGTTCTAAGTCTGGTCACGTGCCTCTCCGTTCTCCCCTGAACTGCACGCACCCGCCAGGCCCCGCTGCAGGATCCAGCTGTTAACATTAGGCCAATTTTCTTTCTGGCCGGCATTTGCCTTATGGGCGTTTTTGCGCTGACATCCGCTCTCTGTCGCCGCCCATGCTACCGTCTGAGGCTGTTTCCAATTAAGGATCCTTCCACAACGTGACTCAGTGAGGGAGCGTCATTGGTTAGAAATTTCCAAACAATCCCATGGTTGACCTCTGCAAATTAATCAGAACTTGTTGATTTTGCTTCAGCAACTCTGGCCTTCGTGCTGTGTATGCTAATGAGCAGAGCAATATGAATAGAAAAAATCCATCTATTGTCTTCTGTTTTTGGCAAAACTGATTAACGTTGAGAACAGCTCTAAACGCCATTTGCCCCTGGACTGAAACGCCCATGCTCGGCAGGCCCTTGATGGTCCTGGCCCAGCCCATCATCGTCTCCCCGCAGATGACAGCGCTCACAGCAGCGGGCCAGGACCCAGGCCTCCCGACCCCTGGGCTGCCGCTCTCACCCACCACCCCTGCCACGGGGCTGGAGCGTCTCCAAGGGATGCTACCTCCTCAACACCCGACCTTGGAGAAGGAAACAAAAACTCCGGAGTAGAAGTGAACAGCATCTATTTCTACTGGAAGTATCAGAATCCCTCAACATAACGGAGGCAAATTTACACAGTCGAGTGGGTCACTGCTGGGGAGGAAGGGCCCCAGAGATCCCAAGGGCACGCCAGGGGACGTGAGCTATCTCTCCATCCAGGACAACCCCTCCGGACGAGGGCAAAGGCTCTGCTGGTCTCAGGCAGCAGGAGGAGCCTGGGTGACAAGGTCTGCCCAGGTGCTACAGCCACAGGGATTCAGACCTGCCGGGCCGAGTCGCCACCTAGTCCTTCCCGAGTTCTCACAAGAGGAAACTGAGGCACCAGGCCCGAGGCGAGCCGCCCAAGGTGCCCTTGCCCTCGGCAGAGCTGGACGTGGGATCCGGCCTCAGAGTGTCAGCTCCAGGCTGGCAGACACTGCCGTGCTGCCCCCTTGGCCCTGAGGACATCTGCTGGGAGGCGCTTGGGCTGGGAGATGTGTATTCGCCGCCCGCGCCGTGCATGGTGAGGCGGAGGAGCACGCACAGGGAGGTGACGGTGCCACTGCCACAGCTGACCCTGCAGGAGAGCGGCCAGCTTCAGACGGCGCCGTGAGCAGCGGTGCTCCAGCCGGCTCTGCGAGAGGGGCCCTGCAGAGAGGGGCTGCCACCCAGCCAAGCGGGGCTGTGCAGCAAGTCAGGGGGCCACGTGAGCAGA
This sequence comes from Avahi laniger, assembly GCA_963575035.1. Classification (NCBI taxonomy): domain Eukaryota; kingdom Metazoa; phylum Chordata; class Mammalia; order Primates; family Indriidae; genus Avahi; species Avahi laniger. Next base: position 23,644 of record CAUYSK010073247.1, read on the forward strand.
GGCCACGCAGTGAAGGGGGCGCAGGGAGTAGGGGCCCCAGCGAATGGGGGACTGTGCAGCAAGGGGGGTCCGTGCAGCAGTAACCACTCAAGGCTGACCCCACAGAGGCTGACCTAGTGACCACACCCCTTCCCTCACTAGGGTTTGCCCTTACACTTTCCGGGCCTGGAGGACACATGAATCTGACCCACACGGTGGCAGCTCCTGAGTCTCAAATGTTAACTAACTCTCCATCCTGCTTACTGAAAAGTGATTTCAAGCATCTGACAATTGAGTAGGTTATTTACTCAGAAATCCCGCTGCCTGCCCCCAACGGCCACGCCTCGTCACCAAACCTTCTTGTGCCATGGCAGCAGCAGCCCCACCCAGCCCCTCTCGTGATCCAGCAGCCCTGGTCCAGGTTCCAAGCCGACCCTCCGAGAGGGCTGGGCACCTGGGCCCACACCCCTGCTCCCCAATCCCGGGACAAAGGGCACCTTTCCCAGGTGTGGCTGGCCCCTCTGGACACTCAGACCCAGTAGTCACGGGTACCCACCAGAGGCCCTGGTAGGGATCCAAGGCAAGGTCTGAGGGTCAAAGTCACTGACTCGGCAGGCTGCCCATCCTCTCTGTGGGTCTGGACTCCAGGACGCTCTACATCCTGCCCCTGGGAGCCTGGGCTTCGACTCTGGGCTCTGGGGCTCCCTGAGCTGTGGTTGCTGCCCAGCTGTCCCCGTCCTTATACACCACTCCCCCTCCCTCCTTACTCTTCTCCTTGTCACCTGGTCTCAGCCTGTCCTGCCTGAGACACAATCAGCACCCTCAGGAAACTCCAGCCTGTGCTGGGAGATCCCCATGACTGCCGGCTCCACGCCGACCGGGCAGCAAGCTCTGCGGGGCGAGTCCTCGAGTCCTGGGGACAGCTGCCCTTCATCTCCACTCTGCCAGCTTTGGCTTCAGGCCCCAAGGGACTGGGAGTTCCAGACTCCGGCAGGAACAAGGCACCGGCCCCATTCCTCCGCACCCTGGCGCTCAGTAGAGAGCCACAACATTCGCACGTGACCAAGCGTCAGACACCCAGAAGGCAGCTGCTGCCACTTGGATGAGCCGATTTCATAGCATGTGGAAAGTGTCCCCGTCCACCAGGTCCTTCCTCCTCAGTAGATGACACGGCAGGTGGTGCGTTCCCTGTACCCATCCAACTAAGCGACCTCCACGTACATCATTTACACGGTCAGGTAGGGAGATACAGACAGATGCACAGCCAGCCTGTCAGACAGGCAGACACATACATATTATTCACTAGCTTGGTAAAGCAACAGTAATTGCTATTCAAAGCATTTCTTCCGGGAAAAGAAAGCACCTCATATGTATATGAATATTTTAATTCAAAAAAGGATCTACCTGAATAAAATTACATGTTCATCAAATTTGCTTTTCTGTTGTTATATGGAAGCTCAGCTGCATCCCTTCACAAGACGCACAAGTGAAAAGAAAGTGTCTATAAGCGAGGTGTCTCGTGGGCACACGCCCAACAGCAACTCACAAGTCCAGTGCCGGCCCCCCCAGGACTCGACCGTCACATGCACGTGGCGAGGTGCTCCCAGCTGCAGCGCTGGCACCTGCCACATCTGACCGACAGCCAGTCTGGTCCACTCCTGCGATGACATCAGAGCAAAGCCAGAAGATCCACTCCCTGCACCCCCAGACAACGCATGGTGGGTGGGGGCCCAGACATATTGGTGGGGGCCCAGACAAGCACACAGGGCTCGGCCTGCCCGCACACGTGGGCAGACAGTGAACCGACACTCTGACACTGGGATGTTTTCCCCCATTAGAAGATGCTATCTTTAGGGTTTTGTTTTGTTTGGACGCCTTCTTCATAGTCCACGCCATTTACAGAGAAGCTAGAGACGGAGGCACGCAGAGAAAACACAATGTCCTTGAAAGGCAAAGACCAAGTTACCGACCCACGTGGGTTAGTGAGGGCCCTTTGGTGGTAAGACACCAGCTGTAGCCAGCTCAGGCAGGAAGGGGACTCCCTGGAGGAAGGCAGGACACTCACAGGAAGACGGAGGCCCGGACGCAGGACAGGCGCAGGCGGACAGGCCCACAGAGCTCCACCATACCTTGTGAGGAATGACTGACCCCAGTGGCATTTTCCAGCCCACACCATGCTTCTCAGAGCCCCCTCTCAACCCCTCCTATGCCTCCAGAGAGGGCCTGACTCGCCCGTCACTTGTCTGCCCATTGGGAACCGGGGTGCCTTTAGCAAAGCAAGGGGAATAGATGCAGGGACACCAAGTTCACAACCACTGCAGTGCCTGGGGCAGGCACCTGCAGCTGCGTGTCCCATGCTGAGGACAGAGGTAGCCAAGTGCAGGCTGTGCCCAGCTCTGGGGACATTGGCTCTCCAGCCGCTCCCTCTGGCTGGCCGACCCCAGGAGGTTAGCACCTCCGTCTCCACCTCCTCTCCACCCATCCTCTCCTTGCATTTTGCGCGCTGGCTTCTGTCTCCGTTCACGTGGCCCTGGCTACTCAGGGGCCATTTCAGACACCTCGGCTTCTTCCCGGTCTCTTGTATACGGGGCCCTGAGTCTGCTCCCCGGCTACTCCCTATTCCTGCACCACCCCCAGCCTATGTCCATAACACGGTGTTTTCCTGTTTCTTCTCTTTCTTCTCAGACCAGACCATCCCTCCTGGGTTGGACTTTTCTTCCTGCTACCCTGAGGGGAGGATTGTCACCCAGACTTGCTCCCTAGGAGAAACCCCCTCCCATTCCCTTTAACAATCCACCTTGGGCATCCATGCCTCGTACATGAGATGTCACGGTACCATCCATGCCAGCGGGAGTCACATCACTTGTATAAAATTTAAACTTGGGCCCCACTTGTGAGCTGGTTTGGAGACCGACCTGTCAGTGCCACGCAGGCACCAGAAGCCTCGGTGCCCACATGAGCTGTGGTGTGAACACTGCAGCTCCTCAGCCCATGATCTGCAGTGACGCAAACAGCCCAACCTCCCACCCTCTGCTGCTGAAGAATCTCTCCAAGGTTGCAGCTACTTCCTCTTCCTCCACACCCTGTCCCCCTACTCAGGTGGCAGAAGCCCCAGGAGGGGTCACAGAGACACAGCACTAGTGTCAGCTTCGCTCAGGTGGTTTCCCTCTCTTCCATCCATCCTCTGTTCTTTAGTTTTCTCCTGACAGCTTCCACTCCTTTCCTTCCAGCATGCAGCTGCCCTGCACTGGCTTCACTGTTTCCGTGAACGTCAACGCGTCTCAATGAACGCTTACTGCATCCCAGCCTGGATGCCAGGATAAATCTACCCACTAAACCAGCTGGGAGTTACCCATCTTCGCCAAGTCACATTTTAAAACATTTTTTTTAATTAATAAAAATTTAAGCATAAGGCTGTTTAAGCACAAATTCTCTATCCCACATCCCTTTGTGCGAAGATCGACACGGCACAAATCCCATGTCAGCACCGCAGTGCTCCAGGGACAGTTCCTAGGCCCATCTGGATGGTGTGTACTGAACGTTTGACACAAGAATCTTCACATTTAGAATAAGGAAGGATTTTCCTATATGGAAGAACAGGAAAATAAAGGACAAAAAAATTATCTTTTGATTTAAAGATTCTAAATTAACTCAAAATACAGAGTCCTGAAATGTTCTCCGGATTGAATACTTAATGCTGATGAATGTCAGTGTATTTCAACCTGATTCATTTTTCTCCTCTTCATTCTACCCTGATATCATCATCCTAAAGATGTTTGGCAGGTCTGTCCAATGTCCAAAATGAGCAAAAGGACCTGCTCCTCCCTGTCGGGTCACCTGCAAAGGGGAGCAACACTGCGCTAGAGAGAAAATCACTCAGGCCAATTGGGAAACCGCTAGACAGTGAGCTCGGCCACTCAGGAGAGGGGCAGCGGTAAAATCTTAAACATACAGAACCATCCGGAGGCCTCAGAGTCATATGGGCTGAGAGGGTGACCAGGTGCCGGCAAAGCCCTTCAGTAGAGGCCTCTCTGGCTGCACCCTGGGACACCCAGAAAAGGACAGCAGAAACCACCAGCTCCTGCTCCCTTGGGCCAGCGCGCCTGGTCCCTGAAGTCTGAGCCGTCCTCTGGACTTTGGACTCCAGCCGCGATGGGGGACCTCGGTTAACGCTATAGTCCCAAAGGCAGTTCCTCCGAGGCAATGAGCAGCCAGATGAAACCCACAGCCCGAATGAACCAGCTTCAAGGAACCTCCACATCTTCAAAACCAGACATCTGGAAGGGCAGAGACGGCAGAAAGGAGACAAACGCACTCTCCCCGTGACAGCCCCGGGCTCGTCCATGACTGCCAGGAGATTCCCACTGGCATGACAACCAGACTAGCGTGAGACTTCACATTGGCTGCTCATGTGTCCCAAGAGCTTAGGGAAAAGAAAGAGGAATCTGGAATCTGCTACCGGCTAAACCAGCTGTCAGCAGCCAAGGTAGTTAGGGGCATTTTCAGACATATTAGGACTCAATAGCACTCAGAAAACCTACCCTCCCACCATAACCAAAGACCCTTGCTGAAAGAGCTGCTGAAATAATGTGCCCAAGACACAGAGACACAAAGGCACATAAACACCAGGCACCGCGAGGGCCTCGGACTCTGCACCGTTCTTCCCCCAAAATAAGCCTGAAGACTTTGCCCACCAAAGAACTCCAAAAGCAATGCAAAGTTAGGACGAGAAGTTAGAATTCCTTTGGTTTTAAGTTCTCAAAGAAACATCTGGTCCCAGTCCCAGGACCTGTGATCACAATACCACCTCCCATGGCTGGGGCTTTTCTCTGCCTTTCAGACAACACCCCTGAGGACGACAGGAGTGTCGCTTTGGTGACCAAGCAATGGAGGAGAAACATGTGCTTCTGAGCTTAATTTAAATATCTGTAATCAGAAAGTAAAAAAAAAAAAAATCTTTGTTGGAACTGTATATTTCTATCACAGCGTCAGTCAATGAGAAAATGACGAGGTTTACAGAGTGTTTGAAATAATGGGAACTTGCTGTAGCTCTTCACCCCTCTGCCGCGTTCTGCGAGGTCCACAGGCTGCGGGGCAGCGGCTCCGGCAAGAATTGCTCAGAAAGGACTGGACTCCGCAGCCACAGCCTCAGGACCAGGACAAGCTCCCCACGCCTCCGACAATCACTAACGACAAATCCTTCACCATCAAATCAAATTTCTGTTGCTTCTAGGAAGAAAAAGGCTCTAATCCCGAGAAGCACGTGGGTAAGGAGAACACAGGAAAAGTGTGACAAGAACACTTTAGGAAAATATTAATTAGAGATCAGAGATGTGTCACAATCTGGGGAAAGGAGAGTGACAGTCATTAGAGATGAATCTGCTTTTCCCTGGAGAGCACTCGGCTCTCTAAGAACACGTACGAACACGCCATCCCGAGCAGGGCAGCATCCCCCAGCCCCGGGCTCTGTTCCCAGGAGGTGAAGATGAGACCCCCTCCCTGGTTCTACTTCCATCCCCCCACACGCCTCATTAGATCTGTCCCTTGCTAGCGGTCTCTGCATTGCGGCCACTTGACAAAACGGTCATTAGCCCACTGGCATGGATTCATCACTCCTCCCACTCCACCATAAATTATCACATGCGCTCATCGACTCTCCAACAGATTGCAAGTGTCCACTGCCTTTAATATCACGGAGGTCTTTGTGACCCGGAAGTTACACGGCACAGTCAGGGTACAGCACGTACATTAGGATTCTGAATCTGGGCATCATTCCCAACACCCCGCCCCCATTATCCCAAATCTGTCATGAGTGGGGTGACAGGGAGAAAGCTGTTATGAGAGTCATGTCAGGACAATTGCTTAAAAGGGTAGTGGTCTGGGGAGCAACAGGGCTAACCTGCAAGCATGAGCCAGGCCTCTGGAGACGCCCTGCCATTTAATCTTCACGATGACCATGAAAGATGGGCATTTTCATCCCTAATTTACATACGAACAAACCGAGATGCAGGGAGGCTGGACGGGGTTAAGCAGCTACTAAGTGTCCACGTTAGAATCTGAAAATCAAGTGTGACGTAAAGTCCCAAGCGCTGTCTTTATGCCATCTCCAACTCACTCGACAATGCAAGAGTACAGCACAAATGCCACGTCGCTTGGTGGTGTTTGGGGTCACACCAGGAAAGAGCTGGAGTCGGAACAAGCGTCACCCACTGGCGGAGCGTCCAGGGCCCTGTGGCCTGCTGTGATTGCCTCAAGACACTGCGGGCACTGCCAGGAACAGGCTCACAGGCCTCCTGAACTTTGCTTTCATTGTCGCCTGTAAACGGAATAGCTTTGACGTGCGGAATTCTTCCCTTCACCTTTCTGAACTTGACATTCCCTTTGGTCAATGAAGCGTAGAGGCCGCTTCCTGGAGTGCTGAGAATGTGTTTGCAGGGGCTCTCTGCCTGGCCTAGACGCCACTGGCCCCAGAAGGGCACGGCCTCTCTCTGGGAGATTTTTCTCTTGGGAAATCTCTGCGCTAGTCTCAGCCTCATCGGGTCACCCTTGGAAAGCTCTTTAACTCCAGCCACATCAGAGATGACCCGTCAGTCCCTCACCACTGGGCTCCTCCAGGCATCAGCCTGCACCCGGAGCATCAGAATCTCCCAGGGAGCTGAAAGAAAAGGATGTCCCGACCCCTCCTGGGAGACTGTAATCACCAGGGCAGAAAGGGGCCCTGACACTGGTCGGAAGCTCCCAGGTGATTCTTCTGACACCATCAGTGCTTCAGAGTGTCCCTCACAACCTGGCTGGGTCTCTTGCCTATGAGGCCACATGACCTCAGGGATTTCCTTTCCCAGGCCCCGGTGGAAACTCTCCAGGAATTGGGTCTCAGCCCAGGGTGGCTGCGGCAGTTCATGTCTGGAGTCGGAGCCTCCTTCAGCCTCAAAGGCTCCGACCACTTACCTCCTCCTTAAACATCCAGATCAGTGTCCGCTTCATCTGAAACGCCTCCTGAGACTGCCCCTCACCACCCCTGGCATCCTACCCGCCCTGCCTGGAGTCCAGCCCCCCAGAAAGAGTTCACACCGTCAGTGCCGCAGTTAAATGGTCTCCCTGAGGAGGCTGCGAGCTGCAAGGGCGGTGACGGGTTCTCAGCCTCGAATTCCCAGTGCCCAGCATGCTCCCAGAATAGCGGATGGATGTGCGCTATGACCCAACATAGCTGATAACCCCACGTCTGCATCATCACGGAAAACTAATATTTTGTCCTTTATGCATTGCTTATAAAGCCCCAAAAAGGAAGTATTGGGTCAAAAGGGCAAACCTCAATCACTTGCTTTTTATCATCTTCATGAATTTTTCTACATCCATGTACCACCTGCACTTCGTATTTTTGTTTACTTCATATATTTCATGTATGAAGTAAATACTACTTCATAATACTTCATATTTTTGTTTAAACCAAATTATTTTAATGAAAGTTTGTTAGTGTAAAAGGAAAACTTATAGCTAGAAGATAACATAGGAAAATATCTTCACAACCTTGGGGTAGGAAAAAAAATTTAACACGAAACGAAAAGTACTAAACACAACATAAAATACTGATGACTAGTTTATATTAAATTTAAGAGCATGTTATCCAAAATACAGCGTTGCTAGAGTGAAAGGTGAGCCAAGGAGTGGGAGAAGATATTTGCTGTGCAGAATTCAACACAGGACCATGTCCAGAGCATTTTTAAGAAAAGCAAAAAACCAAAAAAAACCCCTATAAACCAATAAGAAAAACAATGAGCAAAAGGCCTGGGCAGGCATTCACAAAAGAAGTTGTCCTAATGGCAAGTGAGCAATAGTCATTAATTATCAGGAAAATGCAAATTAAGACTACCCTGAGATATCAGTGTACACCTACCAGTATGAATAAAATTAAAGACTGACGATATCAAATGCTGATGAGGAAGTGAAGCAACTGAAACTCTCATCCGCTGCTAGTAGGAATGTTAATCGGTACTATCAATTTGGAAAAATCTCTAGCAGCACTTATTAAATACTCACACCATATGATCCAGCAATTCTTCTGGGTCTACATCCAACAGAAATGCATTTGTGCATACACAAAAAGACATATACAAGAATGATCCTGACAATACTACTTGTAACAGCCAAAAACTGTAAACAACCCAAATGTCCATCAACATGAGAATGAATAAACAGCTTGTGGTATAGTTATGCAACGGAATACTATAAATCAATATAGGACACTATAGTATACCACACCATATACAACGATGTGCATGAATTTCATAAATATGATATTGAGCAAAAGAAGTCAGACACAAGAGTGTACAAAGTATGAGCCCATGAATTTTGCTAAGTTCAAAACCAGGCAAAAGTAGTCTCTGGCGGTGTCTATCTTTGAGAAGGAGCAGGGGTAGTAGTTACTGGCCGGGAGCAGGAGGGAGGCTCGAAATTGACAGTGTAGAAGAGCAAAAATATGTAAAAGGCAAAAGATTGCCAGAAACTGGGCACTGGCCTGTACTAGGGGATCTGCATGTCGACCTGGTCAACATTTACAGATCTCAGAAAAGGCTTGACTGGCCCTCCCAGAGAAAATCTGGCTGGATCTTGCCTCAGTCAAAGAAAAGTAGAGAACACACACTAATGTGTGTCTCTGAGGAACAAAAATGCCACAAAAAGAACTTAAAAAGAGGTACACCATCCAAAAGACTCAGAGAAATAACGTAACTTTAAAAGAGATTTGATGTAATAGTCAGGAAAATATTTTATCCATAAATTGTTCATCCTAAATATATAATCCAAGAGACATGGCTTGCACTTGCCATAAAAAACAATGCTGAAGTAAAAAAAAAAAAAAAAGGATAAATTGAAAAATATTTAAAATAAGCCCAAATATCAAGAAAACTAAAAATGCAAAGGCAGAATTAAAACCCACAAGGAAAGATCTTTTCTTCTTGAACTGGGGTCTTTGTCGATGGAGTACAGAAAAATAAATAAAAAATCCCAGCACTTTGGGAGGCCGAGGCAGGAGGATCACTTGAGCCTAGAAGTTCGAAGCATTCACAGCCTCTCAGAACCGAAGCGCTGTGCAGAGGAATCAGTATGATGTGAGAGAGGGGGGATGGGGACCAGGAAAGCAAAAGAGAGGTATTCAGGGAAGGCTTCCTGGAAGCAGCATTTGCAAAACACTTAAGTTCTAAGGCAGGGATGGCAAACTACAGACCCTGTGAGGGCCAAAGCCAACCCACTGCCTGCTTTTGGATGGTCCATGACATGAAAATTAATTTTATATATTTTAAGAATTACATTTTAAATGGTTATGTAAGTACTTACATATCCTTGATTTTGCCTCTTAACCAGTAAAGCATAAAATATTTATAATCCAATCCTTTAAAGAAGTTTGCCGATCTCTGTTCTAAAGCACACAAAAAAAAAATTATGAGAAAGCAAATCAAAATCATAGCTAACATTTGCTGAGAGTTTACTATGTGCTGTGTGTGCTACACTCTGCAGACATTATTTCATCTTCACAATATGCCTATAAAGAGGGCATTATCCCTACATTACAGAGGAGGAAACTGAGTCGCAGAGAAGTCAGTAAGTTATCCAGAGTCTCGGTAGCCAGCGAGTGTAGAATCTGATGCCACTGTTGTCCTCCCGGTACTAACTGAGATGCCCATCCAAGTCCCTGCAGAGAGAACGTGCAAGCAGAGACTAACGCACAGGACACGTGAAAAACAAGTCCCCACCTGGCTGAGAAAAAAGGGAATCAGAGGCCAGAAATGGGTCAAATCATGGTGGGAATTGCCAAGGAGGAAATTATTCTGCAATCAACGCATGGTAAATAAGACGGGCATTTGGTAATTTCATTGCAAGGCTGTTACAGTAGCAAAAGATTAGAAACAACCTAAATGTGGATCATTAGGTGGTTAAATTATAAAACGTCATGGAATCCTTTAAGAAAAACAAGACTATTCTCTATCTTCATTGTATTGGTCAGCTATTGCTGTGTAACAAACAACCCCAGGCTCTTAATGGCACACAATCAGCATTTACTTCTTAGGCATCTGTAGAGCAGCTGGGCTCAGCTGGGTGGATCTGGGCTGCAGGTTGGGCCCTGTCTGTTCCACTCATCACTCAGCCTCCTTGGACCAGTGGTCCAGGGGGCACATTCTTCTCATGGAGATGGCAGAGGCCCACAAGGCAAATGAGACAAGCAAAGCCTCAGCTCAGAACATGCACATGGTCCCTTCACCTTAGTCTGTTGGCCTAAACAAGGCACATGGACCAGCCCAAAGCCAAGGGACTTTCACCTTTTGAAAAGGGAACTGAAAAGTTATTAATACATGGCAAAGAGTGTGGACATGGGGAAAGGTGAAGAATTACAGCAATGACTCGACCAACTTCATAAAGTGTTACGGAACAACATCCAGAATGTATTTTGGATACTTGCCACAGCTGACGCTGCTCCTTAATCGCAGTGACGGTCATGGACACATTCTCTCCCTTAAAGTGGATGCTCCCCAAGGGTGACTTCCCCATTAGAGATCAGTTCTGTAATGCCATCCACTCACACAACACGATGCGGTTAACATCTGCACTGGCCACCACGTTGACTGCGATGTGGCTGGCGTCTGTAGCACCCCAACATTCCTCCGCATCTCCCTTGAGGCCCCCTAGTGCAACCCCAGGAGATGCTAAGAGGCGGATGGACTCAGGGTCCTGAAAATGTCCCAGTGCACATCCAAGGCCCCATTTGCTCAGCCCCTGACCCCAGGCCTCTGTTCCTCACCGCTACACCACCCATGTGCATCACCGCCATGGCCACCACCCACACATCAGAGATCCGCCCGTTGCTTTTGTCCTTAATTGTCCTTAATCCCCCCCCCTTTTTTTTCTTTAATAGAAGAAGTCTCACAGGCTAAAAATGACATCTAGGGCATTCGGTGACTCAGAGCCACGTTGGCTGCCTTTGAGAACAGCGACCCTAACCTGACAGAGCTGCAAGGCCAAGGTCGGGAGACAGCCCCGAGGGGGCCAGGGCAGGGTAGGGTATGTGGAGGGGGTGTATCCGTGGCAGAAAAGGAGTCAAGCTCAGACGTCAGTGTGTGTGTGTATAGAAATGGACCTTCCAAAATCCTTCTGAAAATGCCTCCCAGAATTTCAATACCATTCAATTCTGGTAATGAAGAACGAAGATAATTCAAACCAACCCCCTGCGGAAGCTACTAAAAAAATCTGGACAAAATATGTTGTCAAATACGTGTGAAAGCATTTAAGAATGAACATGACAGTGAAGAACTACCAGGCCCAGAGCTGATGGCAGCAAGAACCCAGAGAGGCGAGGCCAACACTCAAAGCTGCCTTAGCCACGTGGCATTTGTGATCCTAAAGAAACAGCTGGTGCTGTGTCAGCCTGCTCGGGCAAGAGCACGAAAAGTCAACATCCAAGGCCTGCTCCAGGTGGGCAGTCCCATTGTCCCCATTCAGGTGAGCCACCAAAGGACCACAGCATCAGGGTGAATCAGCATAAACACAGCCCAGCACCACGCTGCACGCATACACTCTCCCAAACACACAGAATCCTCCCGATGGGCACGGCACATGCTCGCCCACTTTAAGATGGAATGCATTTCACATCGGGTGAGTGACGGTGGAATTTCACTGTTGCTGACTCTGTTTGTGCTTTAGCAGGTACTTTAGTCATCTCTGTGATTCCTTTGATGGTGAACTCTTGGTTAGAAGCACAGCCTCATTCATTACCTTGTGCCTAAGGAAACACACAGTTCCCTCTGTGAAAACCAGCTCTGTTACACGGCTTACGGGCTTACATGTCAGCGGAAAATGTGTCCTGCCTCTGCAAATGCGAATTTGTGAAATGCACTGTTTATTCTGAGCAGCCCATATTGCAAAGCAAAAAGTCTAGAATGAGAAAATCTTGGGTTCAAATCCCTGTTGTGCCACTTACAAACTGCATAATCCTAGGCAAATTACCCCAAGTCATTTTCCGCATCTGCAAGATATGGATGATGATAATAATACCTACTATACCACAATAATAATACCCTCTCAGAGGGGCCCTGGGAGATGTCAAATATTGCGCCAAGTGCCTGGCAACTACACGAGTGCTCGATAAGTGGCTGCTATTACTAATACTAGCAGAAATGTGATCCTGGACACCACAGTTTTGAATAATTAAAATACAATTATAGTAATAGCCGTAGCTAGTGGGCCAGAGCTTATTCCTGAGTCTAGAACTAATGCCTTTGAACATTCTAAGGTAGGTAGATAAAGGACCAATTTGTTCACGTGACCATAAGACACCAGGCCAAGCACTGCATATTTTGGAAGCAGAAGACTTGATCTCTGACCACAGAGGCTTCTGGGCTGGGATGGGAAATAAGAAATGCACACCCAAGACTGTGGGCACCTAAGAGGTCCCACGAGAAAGGAAATGATGTTGTCTTTGAAGAGGGAGAGAGGGAAGCAACCAAGAGCTCCAGGAAATTCAGAAATGACTTTCGTCGAATCAATCGGGAAAATCTGGCTGTGAGGTCTGATACGCTGCAGACGCCGCGGGAAGTTCTCACCCCCACACGATGGATAAGAATAGACAGCAGCCCCCAGGGAGCCCCACGCCCGGGGACTCTGTAGTCGGGCTGCTGCACCAGGGCCTGCGCCCTCCCGCCTTCCCGGGACAGGTGACAGGACCCGGGCAGGGGCTCTCTGGGAGCCTCACTTACTCTCTCTGACATCTTCGTGGGCCACGGGGACATTGTGATCATCGTTGGCAGCCTTCTCAGAGCTCTTGGTTCTCATGCCTTTTCTGTTGCTTTTTTTACCTAAAAAGGGAGAGAAAGAGATGCCTTTACTTCCACATATGTCAGGGAAGGCTCAGGATGCCGAGAACTCAACCATCCTCCCTGCACAGCAGCCAGCTCCCCCTCTGTTCCCCTGACCCCAAAGATGGTGCCTTGGACTCTAAGGGGTCTTTGGTTAAAGGAAAGGAAGCATTTTATTATAAACACCTAGGAAAATAAACTCTCCTAATAAAAACAGTGTACACCTGTGCAAGCTGTCACCGCCGTAAGATTGCCGAATGCTTTTTGCAGTACTTTCGACCCTGACTGAGGCCCAGGGCTATCATATATAATTGCTGGGACAGGACGTGGAAGTCCAGAGCCAGCATTTTGCACCATGCTGGGCTCCTCCCACCCCACTCTCCGAGGCCCTGGCTTGGTCCCTGTGTGTGAGGACGCTGCCCCCAGTTAGAGAGCCTTCTTGCTGTGGCCTGGGAGGCCTGCCTGCCGCACTCCTGCTGACCTCCCAGCTGCTTCTCACCCTGCCCTCCCCTCTCTCTGCTCCAGCAACACTGCTTCCTCTCGGCCTTCAGTCATGCTTCCTCCCCACACAGCGTTGCAGGTGCTGCTCCTCTTGCTGGAGTTCCTTTCGCTTCACTCCCGAGCTAATTACAGCTAATTAGCTCCTGCAGATCTTGTAAATCTCAGCTCTGGCATCGCCTCCTTAAACTGGCCTTCCTGACCTCCCCACCAGAACCAAACCCTTCTTTGATGGGCTCTAATAGCACCTGTCTTGGGCCAAGTCGCCTCTAAGCAGAGCTGGATGCAGGGGTTTGGGTGTTAGCTCCTGCAGATCTTGTAAATCTCAGCTCTGGCATCACCTCCTTAAACTGGCCTTCCTGACCTCCCCACCAGAACCAAACCCTCCTTTGATGGGCTCTAATAGCACCTGTCTTGGGCCAAGTCGCCTCTAAGCAGAGCCGGATGCAGGGGTTTGGGTGCATATGACACATCAAGGGAAGGAGGGAGGGAGATAGGGAGGTAAGAAGCATGGAGTTGCCCCCACTTGAAACAAAGGGCTGTCGTTGCTACTGCACGTGGCCCCTGGCTACAAACTGACCAACTGGGGAATGGGAGATGCAGCCTCCCAGGGCAATTTTGCAGAGCTGAGAACAGCTGTGAGCCACCCGTGGCTGAGAACCCCCCCCACACACAGCTGGAAGACAGGTGTACCTGCAGGAAAGAACACCTGGGCAGGGCGTCGGCAGCCCCACCGAGTTCTGCACGCCTGTCCTGGGAGGCAGCCTCACAGTGGCAGTGGGAAACATCTGTTCCTGGGGTAGGGACTGCGTCTGGCTTTGCTCACAGCTCTGTCTCCAGAGCCTGGGACATGAGAGGTCTCATGAAGGAATGAACAGACGAACGGACCAGCAAGGCAGTGGATGACCAAACAGACAAAAACAAGAGGTGGGCAGGTCTGTGGAGAAAAACACTTAGTTTGGATTTTAAAAAGTAAGTTGAAATACCAAAAACCACATAGTAGATTGTGCCAATTAACAAATCATTTCAGATTAATCTACAGTCACCGCCCCCGTAAAAAGTATACTTATTAAGAAAACCTTAAATCTTCAAGAAATTCAAGGGGCATATTGGGCTCAGCCAAGAGAAATCCTCTTTTTGTTATGTTCTGGGGTGATGCCTGCTGGAAATATCTTTCATTTTTCATGTAAGCCGGAAAAAAAAAAAATCACAAAATTAAGTGTCCTGATTAGGGTCTACAAGCCGCTAAAGCAAAACTTTCATAGAAGCCAGAGGAGAAAGGCTGACCCAGAGACCTGGCACAGCCACACCTGCCCTGATGCCACGCCGGCATGTGGCCCGTTTCTGTGAGCAGGAACGTCACGGCTGGCAGGAAAACTGTCAGAGAAGGCCACCTCCAAAAGAGCCTGACGGAGGGTCTGTAAAGAGCTTGGCTGTTTGGCAAAATAGGTGGCATAATTTTTGATAATGCTGAGTTTGATTTGGCAGAAAGATAAGATGTTTTACAAAAAAAAAAATTTATAGACTACATGAGGAAAAAGCCAAAGTTCTGGGAAAGAATGTTCCATTCCAGCCCTCCCCAGAAGTCAGCATTCGTGGTGAGCCTTCTCTTTGTCAGGGAAGCCTCTCTGGAGCCTCCAGAGGGACAAAGCAGGGAGAGTGGGAGCCAGAGAGCATGGCCCAGGTAGCACCCCAACACCACGGCCCAGGTAGCACCCCAACACCATGATCCAGGTAGCACTCCAACACCACAGCCCAGGTAGCACTCCAACACCACAGCCCAGGTAATACCCAGGTAGCACCCCAATGCCATGGCCCAGGTAATACCCAGGTAGCACCCCTACACCACGGCCCAGGTAATACCCAGGTAGCACCCCAACACCACAGCCCAGGTAATACCCAGGTAGCACCCCAATGCCATGGCCCAGGTAATACCCATGTAGCACCCCAACACCATGGCCCATGTAGCACCCCAACACCATGGCCCAGGTAGCACTCCAACACCACGGCCCAGGTAGCACCCCAACACCACAGCCCAGGTAATACCCAGGTAGCAC
>CAUYSK010073249.1:0-25642 GCA_963575035.1 Avahi laniger
CATGCACAAAGAGTGCAATGTGCACCACCCAAATGATGGACATAATTGAAACTTGGACTTAGGGAGGGAGGTGGGGGCAAGGGCAACATATGTAACAGAAACATCTGTACCCCCATAATATGCTGAAATAAATAAAAAAAATTAAAAAAAAAAAAAAAAAAGAAAGTAAGTATGGTCCCAGCTTTGGAATGGGAGCTGTGTTAGTTGGGTCCTCTGGCAAACAGATATTTAGATAGAGTCAGGAGTACAAGAGTTTATTGGGTGTGAAAGACAAAAGGGAAATCAACATTGGGCACGAAAAGCTTCCAACTACAGTGTAGATATGACAAAAGTTTTGGCCAACCCAGTGGAAGATCTCTGGAGCAAATATTTCCCATTAGAGGAGCTCTGTGTTAAAGAGAAATATCCAGTCCCTAGAATCCTTACGATGTCCCATCTTTGGCCGGGGCCGCTCAGGAAGTACAAGTTTCAGCTTGACAGGTGAAGCAGCTTCTGAAAGTGTTCATACCTGGAAGCTGTTAGCTTACTGCACTGCTTGCAACAGAATGGCAAGTTCTTTCTTGAAGGGAGATCCAAGTAGCTAGTACCCTGGCTGTCACAGTAGCTCATGAAAAGCCTTCTGATCTTGTTGTCACATGTATCCATTTAGCCCCCAAATCTAAAAATTCTTTAGCACCGTGCATTCTCTTGAAAGCCTTTTTATACTTCATAATTTGTGATTTTGGTGTCATATATTGATTTCCAAAATCAAGGTTATAAAGATTTATACCTATGTTTTCCTGTAAGAGTTTTATAGGTTTAGCTCTTACATTGATGTGTTTTAACCATTTCGAGTTAATATTTGTAATGGAGTGAGGGATGGGTCCAACTTCACCTTTTGCATATGGATATCCAGTTATCAGAGTGCCATTTGTTAAAGAAACTATTCTTCAGTTGACCATTGACATATGGGTCTAATGCATTCTTGTTCACCAATGATTTAATACTCACAAACATTACTTTGCCTGCATAATGGAAACAAGATGTGTTTCTTTTAATTTGCATACTTTGTTTCTGAAAATCAATCCAATCTCTACATTTCACTTGTTAGAATAAATATTGACATTCTCTGAAATAATATACTATGCTGCTCTTTTGTTCCACTGTTCATTACTTTCATTGTAAAATTATGGCTTTTCCCATAGATACCAAAGTTATTTATGAGCTTAGGTCCACCCTTGCTCTCTTGGTTCTTAAATTTTATTAAATGTCAAAGAAGTACTTATAACATCTATCCTGCATGTGAATCTATTATAAAATGGCACTCAAGTACGCAGGCGCCTGCAGGTTATTGGTCTCGCCATGGAGTGGAAAGAGTTTGCACTCCAGGCCAGAAAGAAAAAGGACCAAGGCCGAGAAGAACAAAGCCCTGAGGAAACCTGAAAGTCAGCACTGAGGCTATGCTCCCCACTGTGAGCATGATCTACCACAGCAGGAAGAGGAGATTCTGGGATCCAATGATGATGAGCAGGAAAATCACAATGATTATTGTAAAGGAGGTTATCATCTTGTGAAAATCAGAGATCTATTCAATGGGAGATAACATGTGATCCAAAAGTTGGGATGGGGACACTTTTTAACAGTGCTGTTATCATGGGATATTCAAGGGAAGAAATTTGTGGCAATGAAAGTAGTTAAAAGTACTGAGCATTATACTGAAATTGCACTAGATGAAATCCGGTTGCTGAAATCAGTTCATGATCCAAATAGGGAAACAGTTGTTCAACTATTTGATACTTTAAAATATCAGGAGTTAATGGAACACATATCTGCATGGTATTTGAAGTTTTGGGGCATCATCTGCTCAAGTGGATCATCAAGTCCAACTATTAGGGGCTTCCATTGCCTTGTGTCAAAAAAAAATTATTCAGCAAGTTTTACAGGGTCTGGATTATTTACACACCAAGTGCCATATCATCTACACTGACATTAAACCAGAAAACATCTTGCTGTCGGTTAACAAGGGGTACATTCTGAGGCTGGCTGCAGAATGGCAGCGATCTGGAGCTCCTCCACTTTCCACATCTGCAGTTAGTAATGCCCCCCAACCTAAACCAGCTGACAAAATGGCAACGAAGAAGAAGGAGAAATTGAAGAAGAAGCAGAAGCACCAGACAGAATTACTAGAGAAGCAAATGCAGGAAATTGAGGAAATGGAGAGAGCTGGGCCCTGGACAAAAAAGACCAAACACGCAAGAAGAATCAGAAACTTCTGTTGAAAGACCCTGGAAAGAGAACCCACCTAATAAAATGACTCAAGAGAAATTTGAAGAGTCAAGTACTGTCAGCCAGGACCAAACACTTATGGAACACAATGTAGAAGGTGGTACAACAGAAATTAATTGCAATGTAGTAATTGAAATCATTAATTATACTGAGAACAGTAATAATGAAACATGGAAGCCTGAAGGGGATCTACACACCAGTGACGGTGACGTCCAAAATTTGAAGCAGGAACCTAGTTTCTTAAGCTCCCGAAATGGAGACAGCAGCACATTTCAAGAAACAGAGTCTTGTACACCTATAACCTCTGAGGTGTCAGATACCACGGTATGCCAGTCTTCCTCAGCTGTAGATCAATCATTCAGCTTCCAGAAAGCATTTGGGCAGAGCTACCCTGTGAAGATGAACAAGAGCAAGAACGTAGTGGACTGCTGGACAACAAAGGAAAATCTACACTGGAAATTTTCATGTTAATCCCCTTGAGCCCAAAAAAAAAAAAATGCAGAAAAGCTAAAGGTGAAGATTACTGATCTTGGAAATGCCTATTGGGTTCACAGACTTTTCACCAAAGATATTCAAACAAGGCAGTATTGCTCCCTGGAAGTTCTAATAGCATCTGGCTATAATCTCTGCTGACATTTGGAGCTCAGCATGCATGGCCTTTGAACTGGCCACAGGTGACTGTTTGACCCTCATTCAGGGGAAGAATACATCTGAGGTGAAGAGCACATTGCATTGACCTTAGAACTTCTGGGGAAGGTGCCTCATAAGCTCATTGTAGGGGGAAAAAATTACAAGGAATTTTTCACCAAAAATGTGATTTGAAACATATCACGAAGCTGAAACCTTGGGGCCTTTTTGAGGTTCTAGTGGAGAGGTATGAATGGTCTCAGGAATAGGCAGTTGGCTTTATGGATTTCTTCCTGCCCATGTTGGAGGTGATCCTGAGAAGAGAGCTACTGCTGCTGAGTGTCTCCAGCACCTTTGGCTCAACTCCTAAGCTACCGTAGCAGAGATCACACACTGACCCTCTAACCGTCCCCCTCCAAGCATTTTCCTCTTGCCTTTTCAGGGTGAAGCTCTTCCTTCAAGGGTTTCTAGATTTTTTTTTTTTTAATTCAACGGTTCATTTGGGTTTGCTTACTTGACCATGTGGAGGTCCCCAGAGCCATTGGGCATCCTAGGTGAATTTGACCTTGGTTGGGCTCTGCCAAAGACTAATGCATTAAAATATGAAACAGCCTCTTGCCCTGTACCCTTGCCTTTCCACTAGGACATCCTTTAAATTATAAGCATCCTTTTGAAAAAGAGCTATGAAGGTCAATGAGCCTATCCTTTTATTCACTGACTCTAAGAGTCAAATTTGCTAATGCATATCCTATCGCCAGCATAAGGATGAGGAGGGGAAAGGGTGTTAATTCTTTATACAGCAGAGACATTAAACTTTTCGAATTCAGGCTGCTTCATCTTCCTAGATGGTTTCTGTTGTTCTCTGTGTTCACATTTTTCCCTGCAACTTTTGAGCTACTACCTTTTCTAATGAGCTGTATAAACACCAAATTTGGGTACCATTTTATCACTGTTCAAAGTACTGTCAAATTCCTTTAATGGCTTTTAGATCCTTGAATCTTCAGTCTGATTTTTAATGTAAACAAAAAAGGAACCATTGACTAGTTCTTGAGACCCTCAGGTGTTCTGTAAATAGTCCTTTCCTGTATGTCTTCTGTTACCCTAAGAGCACAGTTATTTTGATTGGCCATTTTGTTTTATTTTTTTGGGTTTTTAATCCCTGGCTGGCACTTTACTCATTGCAATTGAGTTTTTCCTCCAGAACTAAAGAATCAGAATGACTCTAGAAAAGAGATCTAGACTTCAGAGCTGTCCCATTTAAGGACATATCCTAGGATTCTGATTCTTTTCCAAACAGTCCTTGCATTTATTTACAGCTTTTCCTTTACCTGGCCCAAAACACTGGCCTTCAAGCAGTTTCCCTCTGTGGCTTTGCTTTCTCACTTTTTCATAAATTTGGGGTCTTTAATGAAACTCCAGATAAAAGAACCAAGGGGAGGATGGGATGGCACTTTTTTTGTTGATTTTTTTGTTTGTTTGTTTTAGTTGGTTTGTTCGTTTTGAGATTAGCCATTCTCTGCTCTATTTCCTTGCATAATGTAATTCAGTTTTGAGATGATCGAGATATCCTTGAGACTTTTTTTTTAAATGAGAAAAGGTTTTGTGAATTTTATCTTAGGATGGGCCTCTTCTAGTCTTGCTGTAGACATTACATATTCCTTGTAATACTGAAAAGCAACAAAGGGGCAAGATTGGGGTCACAGCTTGTTCAGCATGGACCAAGTGAGCCTTGGGGATGACAGCATTCTCCAGAAGCAGCTACAGGACTCTAATTTACAGAAAGCCAAGGAAGTGCAACTTGAGGCTCTGCTAGCAAGCTACCAGTGCGACTGTTGGGCAGCCACCTTTCCATATGGGAGATTGGAATCTAGTTTGTTACTTATCCACCAACAATAACAAAGGAAAAGTAATGCCATTATACAGTCCATTTAATTCATGAGCATGTTACCCTGAGTAACTGGCGACCCATTCTTCAGATACTTGATTGGATACTCCTGAAATCAGATAGTTTCTGTAGAAAGAATTTTAAGTTAGGCTGTCTATGCATCTATCAAGAATAAAGAGACTAAAGTTTATCAAACAACAGCAGAGAAATCCTTCAGCAATTCTAATCCACTTTGGATTTTCAGCTGTATTTATATCTAAAGCAACAGACTAGAACTGAATTCTCCTCCAATTTGTAAAATCATAATTGTGAGATTTCAGGAATGCTGGTGATGATAGTAAAGCGAAATAACCAAAAAACACCAACAAACAAAAGACCGTATTTTAACAGTTGATGTAATAGGAAATTTTAATATAACTTACTTTTGAAAATATGGGGTAAACCCACAACTAAAGGACACGGGGAGCATTGTAGGGGGAAGGGCTTGCTTTTAACCATCGCTTGGGTGAAGCAAAGACATAAAGTGTAACTATAATGTTTGTGCCCTCATAATACCCTGAGATAAAAAAAAAATATATTTCTTCACCAAATAAGGACTTTTTCTTCTAAAGGAGCCAGATAATTATAAGATGCAGAAAGATGCAGCTGGAGAACTTGAGCTTCCAAGTACCCCGAGTACTTTTATTGAGCTTAATCATAATACTGTCAAATTGCCATCATCTCACTAAAGGATTTCTATTTGCTGTCAGTTAGAAATAAAACCCTGCATACATTTTTATTCTTTCTACTGAGTGCATTGTCTGTTTTCTTTGTAAATGCCGTACAATAAACAAATTATTTAATAATAAGAAATCTTATTATAAAATGGTTATTAAGATTGCTCTAGGAAATACCACTAATATTGTATATTTTGAACATATTTAATATCTAGTATTTTTTTATCATCAATTTTTAAACTTTATGCTGAAATTGATGTCTTTGGGTTATGCCGTATCTACTACATTATCTCCACTCAATTTCATTATGTTAAGATAAAATGGGTAATTTCAATTTAAGGACCTATACTGAGTACAAATAAGTGCCTATTTAATTTATATTTTATAAAATATATTTAATGAACTCTCTTTTCAATTCTAATTCCATGAAGAAATGGCTTTAAATATAAAGGAGTTTAAATATAAAAGTAATGTGGAAAAAAATCTAGACAGACTAATGGAAACTCTATGTATAAATGTAAGTTTTACTACATTTACTTCAATTTTTGTTGATATGGTTAACTAGATATCTGATCATAGCCTGCTGTGTGTGTTTGTATATTTGCATGTATGTGTGTGTGCATGTATAAAAATACATGTATTTATAAACATATGCCAATAAAGACCAACAAAGAAGCAAAAATGTATCAGGCAAAACTCTTAAGTCAGTGGTTGGCAAACTAGTCTGTGAGATGAATCTGGCTCACTGCCTGTTTTGTGTGGTCCCTGTGCGAAAAATGGTTTTCAAATTTTTAAATAGTTGGGTAAATGAATGTCACATGAAAATTGTGTGAAACTCAAATTTTAATCTCCATAAGTGAAATTTATTTGAAACACAGTCTGCTGATTACTTATTGTTCATGGCTGCTTTTGTGCTGCTATGGCAAGGTTGAGAAATTGTAACAGAGACTCTATGAATCAAAGTAAATGCCTCAAATATTTACGATCTGACTTTTTACAGAAAAACTGTGCTGACCTCTGCTCTAAGTGAAGGGTGGAACCCAGAGTGGGAGGCAGGACACCACTATACCTTGTGACCTGAGGATGTTTTAAACTGGTGAATTTGAGCTTTAGTTTCCCAGAGACTTTCTGGGACAAATTGCAAAAGGAAGTTCTAATTGGAAATTTTCACTGTATGAATCTGGGAGACCATAGGGCAATACCTTCAGTGTAAGTTACAAATCAGAAATAATGGCTCCTTCAGCCCCTAGGGACTATAATGAATGGTGTCTTGGTGCTAAGCAGGGTACAGGAATCCCTGAATTGTTTAATAATAAGTCTTCCTTAAGGGGCTTTGAAGGACAAATTAATATTACTTAGGTAGTTCAAAGTGCCCCAAGTTGTGAATTTATTTGAAATTTGTCCCTGAATGCAATGGGTGCCTGGCAAAAGCAAGTTAATATGTGTACTTCTATTATTTTGTTGTATTTTTTTTTTTTAATTTTGTGTTGAGGTATCTCTTAAGAAAGAGCCCTGGTCTCAACGCCAGCCCTGCCCTGAGGGGTTCCAGGGGATTTGGCCATGGATGTTTACATGGTGCCTTCATGGGATCCTTCTTTATCCTGGTGGATGGACTAATGCCTAAGTGTCTGACTTGTGACCAGGTGTCCCTCCCACAGGAAATTTGTTTATACTGGCAGATGCCCTTGTGGTTTTATCTGACTTATGTCCATTTTATTCTTACCAAGATAGCCACTTTCTAGGATAGCCCTGATAGGGAGAGAAGTTAGGTTCAGGTGTGTTGGTCAGATGAGACACAGAGAAGGCAAATCAACAAAACATGAACTATCAGAAGGAGTTTATTACTCACAGCTTCCAGAGAGAAGACAGCCGCACTCCTTTCAGGGCCAACAGGAAAGAGGGAGTTATCTGGGACACACAGGCTCAACCAGTGAATGGGGAGCAAGAGAGGGAGGTAGACCTGTGGACCAAAGCCTCTTTTAGGGTCTGGGGCACCATGCAAGCAGGTTTTCTGTGGGGAGTTCTAATTGGTGGGTTCAGAGTAAGCAGGTGGAAGTTCAGCGAAGTCATGCTATGACCGAGAGGTAGTCACTGCACCATATATGCACAGTACCTATGGGGTCTGGGGGTCAGTGGGACAGCCAAACAGGTTTATCTAGCTGGGCCACAGTGGGGGGTGGTCACCAGGAGGCAGTTGTATAAGGCAGATAGCTGTATCGGACCACATCGAGGAACTGGGAGGAGCAGAGAACTGGAAACTCTGGCGAGGGTGATTAAGCCCTGTTTTCAGGTATGAGGAAGTCCACGTTATATTCAAAATGGATGCTGAGGCAACATGAAATTATAATAATTCATTACATATCTCATGTTTCCTTTGCTTTTTCTTGTTTTAATGAGTAAACAGTAGAATTTAGAAAGTTGGCTTGTTCTCTGCTAATCTTCTATATTAGTTGTCTGTTATCTGTTTTATTAATTTCTGTTCTTATGTTTAAGTTTTCCTTGCTTCTGTTTACTTTGAATTTGATTTGTTCTTTTTCTAATTTCATAAGCTAGAAATGTTGATCACTGATTTTAAACCCTTCTTATTTTGTAATATAAACATTTGAAGTTATAAATTACTATATGCTACAAATTCACTCTAAGCACTGCTTTGCAGGCATCCTACAATTTTTTTAAAAACTTTTTACTTTAAACTAATTTTAGCTTTAAAGAAATATTTTTAAAAACAGAGTACAGAGAAGTTCATACATGCCTTTCTCCAAATTTTCCCAAATTTTCTCTCTTACATAGAGTACCATAAAAACCAGTGAATTGATATTGGTACAACACTGTTAGCTAAACTATGAACTTTGTATGAATTTTATCAGTGTTTTCAATTTTTTAAAGTTGTTTCTCCTTATTCTACTCCAAACTGTAGAGTCCTCAGACTTTCCTTATCTTTTATAACCTTAACATTTTGGAAGAATACTGGACATTGTGTATGAATGTCCTTCAATTTGAGTTTCTCTTATACTTTCTCATGATTAGAATAATATTATGCATTATTTATTATGCATTATTATTATCATTTCTGTAGAAATGATACTTTGTACTTACTGTCGAAACACATCAGGGGATTCGTATCATTATGTCTTATTACTTTTTATTTAACCATGATAACCTCATTCAATACATTGTATATTTCATATCTTTCAGATGGAAATGTTTTCTAATATTGTTTATCATTTCTTTTTAAGACAGATTATTTAGAAGTGTGCTTTGTTTCATTTACAAATATCTGGGATTTCTACACATCTTTTTATTAATTGAAAAATTAATTGCATTTTGTCAGAGAATATACTTTTTAAAACTTTATTTTGGGGAGAGTCTATGAAAACTTATTATTTTTAGCCTGACACACGGATTTTCTTGATGATAATATGTGTATATTCTATAGGTGTTGGGCGAAGTCCATAAATGTCACTTAGCTCAGGGTGTTTAAAATCTCCAACTGTGATTGGGGATTTATCTCTTTTTCCCTTTAGTTTTATACATTTTTCCTTCATATATTTTAAAGCTTTGCTATTAAGTCCATATGTTTTTATGGTTGTTATATTCTTCTGATAAATTTCCTATTTATCATTATGAAACATTCCTCTTTATCTCTGATAAAGCTTTTTTTCTTTAAGTCCATTTTGTTTTTCAGATGTTAGTCTAGCCCTCCAACTTTCTATGCCTACTGTTTACATGAATTTATTTTTGTATCCTTTTAGTTTTTAGCCTATTTATATTGTTAAAGTAGATTTATTATATGCAACATATAACTGGATCTATTATTTATTTATTTATTTATTTGAGACAGAGTCTCACTCTGTTGCCCTCAACAGAGTGAGTGCCGTGGCATCAGCCTAGCTCACAGCAACCTCAGACTCCTGGGCTGAAGTGATCCTACTGCCTCAGCCTCCTGAGTAGCTGGGACTACAAGCATGTGCCACCATGTCTGGCTAATTTTTTCTATATATTTTTAGTTGTCCAGATAATTTCTTTCTATTTTTTTAGTAGAGACGGGGTCTAGCTCTTGTTCAGGCTGGTCTCAAACTCCTGATCTCAAGCGATCCTCCCGCCTTAGCCTCCCAGAGTGCTAGGATTACAGGCGTGAGCCACCGTGCCCGGCCTTATAGTAATTTTAAATACGGGGAACCCACAAAGTAGAGGACTGAGGCAAAATTAGTTTCTCCTCTGCCAGAGACTGTGTAAGACACTTGGTACATGGGAGCCAGCAAGAGGGAGCCCAGACCTGGCACTCCCGTTGGCCCCTGCAACAGAGTCAACTTGGGTCTTTTCTCTGTTATAGATACCAGCAGCTGTGGACTGCAGCTTCTATTCCATAATTATTCCCTAAATGCTCCTCAGTTGCCAGGTACAGCACCTGGCCTGGGGCCCAGAGGGGATGCTTATGCTGCCCTGCCCTCCAGAACTCACCTTTAGCAGGGTGAGACTGCAAAGAGGGAAATATCCCTTATAAAAGGGGACCAGTAGCCTTGTATAGTTCCCCCAGCTGTGAATTCTAGCTGCAAAGAGAAACACATGGAAGAAACAAAAGGATGCTCCCTAAGCTTCCCACCTCTCCTGGACCTTGGGGCCCATGCTGAGGCTCTTCCACCATGGCAGGTTCACTGCTCTTGCCTGGCCGCTTGCCCACTCTCCCTCCTCCCCACAGCCTCGCCCCAACCGTCTGGTGAGCAAGCAGTGTCCGCTTGGGATGCTCTTACCTGAGGAAGAAACAGCCTGAGTCAAGAGAGAGGCGCCTTCCTCCCCCGAGACGCTTGCAACAGCCCTCATCTCCCCTTCCTGCCTGCTCCCAAGGGCGCCATAGAACACGGGAGAAGAAACAAATTCAGCCAGAAAGTCGGATAAGGGAACATTTTCTTCCCCTACCTCCCCTTCCTTCTTTGTCATTACTTGTCAGTTTAGAGGGAGGAGTGAAAAGTCAGAGCAACTGGCTGATTCTTAGTTATGGATCATTTTAGACACTATTATGCTCAACAAATGGGGACAGCCAAGAAGGGAGTTTCAGGGCTCACTCATAGCGCTGTTGCCCCGAGGCCAATGAATCACCAGCCCTTTCGTTCTTACTGTTTATGGGCTCTGCCTTCCACGGGGGCTATTGGTTGGCCTTTTTCCAGTTAGACAATAACTTCACTATCTCTTCTGCAACCTTTCGTTCTGTACGGACTCGCCAGTCCGTGCCTGGGAGCACTGCTCCATCGGAGACCAGCCGGAGCCCACAGGGTCACACACACACTGCAGAGAGGAGATGAGCCTTCGCCAGCGTACAGCTGTGATTTTTTCCCAGAACAAATATTTAAAAAGAGGTTTTTGTTATACTGACGACAGGGAATCTCTAATCAATTCAGGACCGAAGGCCCCACCGTAGCCCTGGATGGGAAGACTTCATCTGCGAGCCTCGTTAAAAAGAGAACATTTTGTATGCTTAGCCTTTAGCTTTTTTGAAAATTTATCAAAACACCCATGATTAATAAAATTTAATGTATTATCAGCGTTAATGTATTCGCTATATAAAATTTTACTAGATTTGCTTCCACTTTTAAGGCGTGCGTGGCCCCCCGGCACTCCGTGTGTGCCTGGCCACGCGTCACATACAGACTTTCGGAAGCAGAGCCATCCGACAGCACTTTCGGTGGCGATGAAAGGGCTCCATGTCTGCACTGTCCATCGTGGCAGCCACTAGCTACACGTGACTATTGAGCACTTGAAATGTGCCCAGAGTGACTGAGAATTAGTTAATATCTTAACTAATTTAAATTTAAACAGGCACACGTGGCAAGTAGCTACAGTATTGAGCAGCACAGCTCCCTCGGGTTCTGATACCTCCGTCAAGGCCAAAGGGCACATGGTGGTGGACAGTGCTGGGGTCGTACTATCACACAGGCCTGTTCAGGTGGCACCACCCACAGAAACCCTACAAATGTGCACCTCCGGCAAGCCTCGCAAGGCTGACTTCGCTCGATGGGACGTCCCATTCCCCTGTTCCCTGCAAGTGGCCATGCTGTTTGGGGAGCAAATTCACTCTTAGACTGTCAGCCTGTGTGTGTGTCTTCAGAGATGGTTTCCCCATCCCAGCAGTTCTCAGCTTTTTGTTTCTGGTTGCAAATGATTGACTGTGCTGATTGCTGGAAGCTACAGCAGGTGACTCCCCACCCTCCCAGGCCACCCCACCAGTGACAACACAGGCAGGGTGGCCTAGCTTCCTTTTTGGTATTTTTGCCGGGTAGCTGCCTGCTCAGAACTCACAGCAGGCCTGCCCCTCATCCGGGCAGAGAGCGACCAGCCCTTTCTCCAGACCCTGACAGCTAGTGGGGCCCGCTGTCCCCCGGAGCCTCGAGCTGCCCTCCTCGGTGAGTGTCACCCTTCTTCCTGCCCCCATCCCAGTGTCACCTGTTCCCTTGGTTATCTGCTGCCATGATGGCTTCTAAAACCCAGGCTTGTACTCACTTGTTCAGTGATGATGGACACCAGACACCTTGCTGGAAACTTCCAGAAAGGCAAAGGTGATTCGGTGTCCCTGGCCAGGTTTCTTGTAGGGTGAGTAATAAGATTCCCCCCGCCCTCCACCCACACACATGAAGCTTAGGTTCAAGGCGGGCTGCAGTTTGTACCTAAAGGAGGGAGAAGCAGATGCTGGGGACAGGTGACAAGAAGGTGGCCAGGGGCTGGGTAAAGAAAGCCCCCATGAGGGGCTGAGAGCCTGCCCCGTGGAAAGGATTCATCACAGCAGCGGCAAATTGGAAACAGGCAAACTTGCACCAAGAGGTGAATGGTTAAATGAATTGTGGCGCCTCCAGACAACAGAACGCTCAGCAGCTGCAGCCTTTCTACCCGATGCCACGGCTATGTGTTGGGTTGGCGTGGAGAAGGGTCCAGGACGACAGCCAAGTAGAAAACAAGACGGAAGATTATATGTGTAGCCTGACCTCCTTCCCATTAAGTGTGTGCAGCGTGCGTGTGTGTGTGTGTGTGTGTGTGTGTGTGTGTGTGAGGTTGTGTTACAGACGAAAAGTGGGAAAGGATGTATCTCAGAAATTTAGCAATGGCTAAACAAGGAAAGCGTGCTTGAGGGATTTTCATTGTCTTCATTATACGTGTTTGCATTTTTGGGATTATTTTTTGTGCATTGTGAAAATACTCCTTTATGATCAGAAAAAGGTAAAGTTATTTAAATGACTCATCAGTGGATACAGGTTTGTGCTTTCAAATGCACCCCCCCTCTTTGGTTCTTAAGTAGCTGCTACTCTGTAGATTCTGGCACATCAGGCGAGCCATCGCCGAGCTGAGTGCTGAGCTGGAAATGCCGCAGCGCCCAGTCTGTGGGAGCCTGTCTTCTCGCTCCCTTTGCTGAACGAGCCAGTTAATTTGCCATTTCAGCACCTGGAGTGTCAAAGTCCCTTTCTTGCAATATCTGTCTATCTGTTCTGAAGCCCCTCGTGCTCACAGGCTTGCACGGGGAGCCCCTGGGCCCAGGGCAGCGCCTGCCAGGTGCGGGGGTGGGTGCCTGCCCCAGGCGTGGTGAGTGGATGACCTGAAGACGGCTCAGAATCCCCATGCCAAGTAGGGAACAAGAAGCAGAGCTGTGAAAAAATGCAAGAGCTGATTTCAGCTCTGGGTAGCACGTTGTACACAGGTCAAAGTAAGGACCTGCATTCCTGACTCGTGTTAGTATCTAATACGCTGCTAGCACTGTGAGCATCGGAGGCTATGGGTGTGGGGAGGTGCTGCCTACACCACAGCTTCATGCCAATTCTCACGTTGGCCACTTAAGGACAGCAGAGAATACAAAAGTAATATAATAATGGATTCCCGGCTCTTTTTTCTAATAAACACTTTTGGATTTGGATTCTAAAATCACTTGTGGAGAATTAGCAGCTCTCTCCCTTTCCTCTATCTCCCAGGCCCCTGCACATACCCAATTCTTTTTTTTTTTTTCAAGACAGTGTCTCGCTCTGTTGCCCAGGCTAGAGTGCAGTGGCACAATCATAGCTCACTGCAGCCTCAAACTCTTGGGCTCAAGCAATCCTCCCACCTCAGCCTCCTGAGTAACTAGGACTATAGGTGAGCAATATAATGCCTGGCTAACTTTAAAAAAATTTGTTTTTTGTAGAGATGGAGCCTCACTATGTTGCCCAGACTAGTCTTGAACACCTGGGCTCAAGTGATCTTCTCTCTTTGGCCTCCCAAAGTGCTGGGATTGCAGGTGTGATCCACCATACCCTATTCTTTCTGGCTTTCATGCCTTTGTTGATCTGTTTTCTTGCCCTGGAGCAATGTTCTCTCCCCTCATTGCATGTCCCCAAACTTTTCAACCTTCAAGGACCAGCAAAAATGTCACCTCCTCAATGAAGCCCATCCTGGATTTCCCCCAGGGCCGGAAACATGACTCCCTTCTCCCAATTCCTACTTGCAGCCATAACTTACCCACTGTACTTGAATGTGAGCTTCTTGAGGACATGGATCATGTCTTGTACACCATTTAAGGCCAACAAGTGTATCAGGTGCTCAAGGGACATTGAATAAGTGAGCTATGGCATGAAAAATGTTCCCGTGTTCTCACTTAGCTCTCTGCATTCTGCAAAGAGCATTCACACACACCATTGCACTTGACCCTCGCGACAAGCCCATGGAGTAGACTAGGCTATCACCCCCATTTGACAGATGAGGAAACCAAGGCTCAGCAAGGGTACGCCACTTCTCACCAAGGTCTCACAGGCAGAAAGGGATGGACGAAGGGATAGATGGGGGCTTTGGCTTCTGGTCCAGCGTGCTTCCTCCACTTCACTCCACTATGCTGCAAAAACACGGGCAGGATTTTCAGATTTGGGCACCTGAAATGTCCATAACGAGGCCACACCAAGCAGAGAGGGGAGAGATTTGCTGCCCCGTGGAGTCAGTGACCAGTTCACTACCAAGAGACAGTTGAGAGTTTCCTCACTCTCAGTATGCATGGTCATAATGTGGGCTTTACCCCTCTATGTTTTCCCTCCTTCTCAGGGGCAAGAATACAATGAAAGCAACTCTGAGACTTTGCAGCTGGTAGATAAAATATCTGAAAAGTGTTCTGACAAAGACAGCAGAGAAATAGACGAGAAGGCTGTCCGTGCAGTCTTTAATGGTGCGTCTAGGGAAAAATGTGTTTTGTTTTTACTCTTTGGATCTCTCTAAATTTTCTATGAGCCAGAGGCACATTATAAAAATGGAATGGAGATAAGCCTTTCTAAAAAGCTAGTACAGGATTTCAAAGTTGCAAAAAGTAGCTTAAGGTAAATTTAGAACTAGCCCTGTTCTTTCTGCACCAGCCTGAGCAGGCGACAAGTTCCTCCTTTGCACCAATTTTGTAAACAGGTGTGCTGAACCGAAGAGCACTGAGCTGCCTTTTTCTTTCTTTCTTTTCTTTAAGGTGACAAGTTATTTTTATGATAGCTCTTAAAATAAAATTTCACACATTTGGTAAAATATTTAAATAATTTGCAAAATCTAAAGGGATAAATGAAAGTCTCACTTTCCACTGGTCATTATGGTTCAGTCTCCTTTTGGAAAATGTTTCAGTTAGTGCTAACCAGCAGTGAAGTACATATCCTTTTATGTCTATTTTTTAAAAGATCACACGATATAGTCTTCTATACTTTGCATTGTAACCTAATAATCTTGGTGACCTCTTTTCTATCAGGGTAAGGGCTATCTTATTCTGTTTATTGGCTATGTGTGATTTATTGAATGGATATATTACAGTATTTCTAGTTGCTGGATATTTAGGAGGTTTTCGGTTTTTTGTTCAGCAAAATGCTGAAACATACATCCCCATATATGAATCTTTATGTTATTCTGTGAGAACAGCAGTAGGGTGAATTCCCGCAGATGAACTGCTGAGTCAGAGATATCGTGTTTTGTAAATTTTGGCAGATATGGCTTAACCCTCCAAAAAGGTCCCCTAAATTTGCACTCTCCCCAGCAGTGTGGAACCCTTTTTCCCAAATTCTCTTTTTTAGAAATAGGGTCTCACTCTTGCTCAGGTTGGTCTTGAACTCCTGAGTTCAAGGGATCCTCCCACCTCAGCCTCCCAGAGTGCTGGGATTAGAGGCGTGAGCCACCATGCCTAGCCTCCTCCAAACTCTTACTAACATCATTATGATCAATTGTTATTTTGAACCTGAAACTTGCTATAACTATAACCAAAGCCATTCTTTCTTCTTTCTGTGGCTTCTTTCTTTGAAAAATTTTCTCAGATGTTATCTGACTAATATTCAATCTCTTCATGCAAATAAAAAGGAAGAGACATAAGCTATGGGTATCAGAAATATATGAAATGTTTTCTAACTAATGGCTCAAAAACCAATCTCCCTATTTCCCAAGCTGTAATAATATTAAATTTTCTGAGTTGGAGTCTTCCAAACTCAACAGGGTATTTTTCATCTGGAGTAAAAACAAAAACAAAAAAAAGAGTAGCAATTCTCAGCCCCAACGTGGCTGCTTTTCTTCTTGCTGGTTGAATTTTCTATTGCAAAACAGAGGCCTACGGGGCTTCTGGATGGCATCTGAAGAGATGCTGAACAGAAATCCGCCACTCCAAAGAGCTGAGGACACCAGTACAATTCAGAAATATTAATACTACCTGGGGGAAGTTCTTGCTTCTTGTGCTTAGGAGGAAACAAAGTACAACTTTTATGAAGAAAATGCATTTCCCATTCACTTCGGAAATATCTCAAAAGAACCCTAAAAAGAAGTTGGAAATAAGCCAACTGCCCCACCGAGGGGAATGTCTAAATAAATTGCGGTCTGGCCTCTGCGGGAATGCCTGCCGCTGATGCCCTCATGTGCCGAAGAATATTTAATGTTGGAGGAAATGCTCATCATCTGTTAAGTGAGGAAGAAAAGAGAAAAATTAAAAGTGTGTGAACGCATAGAAACACACTGGGAAGGAACATAACAAAAAGTTCAAGGCAGTTCTTTTGAGGTGCTAAGATTATGGGTGATTTTGATCTTCTACAAAGAGGAGATCGAAATAAGTGTTACTTTTATAACAATATGAAAGTCATAAAACAAAAGCATGTGATACGTTTGAAGATAAAAGCCAGCATTTTCCTGGCACGCAGAGGGCTACAGTGAAATTTGGTGTATGCCCAGGTAGCTGGTGTGAGGTTGTGGCCGGGAGCTGAGGTTGCGCGTATGTACTGCAGACTCAGCCCTGCTCCAGGATTTCTTGTGTCTTACGATTAATTTCCAAGGCATTTTTTTCTTTTTTTAAAAAAAAGTTTTTGTGACTCCTATTAGGATCTAATTTGAAGATTAGTGAAAAGTCCAGGATTGCATAAGAAATGTCCATGAGCCCTTTACCCAAACCATTGTTTTCATTTTGCACCATTGGCTTTATTATTCTCTCTCTCTACATATGTTTTTATTATATATGCATATTTTTCGAATCATTTGAGAATATGCTGAAGACATTGTGCTCTTTGACCCCAAAATACATCAGGGGATAGTTCCTGAGAACGAGGTGTTCTCCTATCCAACCACAATACAGTTAGCACAATCAGGAATTGAAGATGGATGTAGTACCATTATCTAATTCTCAGTTCTTACTGGAATGTCCTCAGCTTCCCAATAACGTCCTTTGGGATCATTTCCCCACTCCAGGGTCACACCCAGGTGGTCCTTGTGCTGCATCTGGTCATTGTGTCTCTTTAGTCTCCTTCAATCTGGGACAGCTGCTTGGTCTTTCTTTGTGTCGCTTGACCTTCATATTTTTGAAGAATTTTTGGCAAGTTAGTTTGTAGAAAGTCCCTCGTTTGGGGTTTGTCTGATGTTTCCTCATTACTAGATTTAGGCTGGTGCTTTTTGTCAGGAACAAAGATGCCATGTCCTTCCTCTTCAGTACATCTTTTTAGGACAAATGTGACGTCGGTTTGCCCCCATGGGGGTGGTGTTGGGTTTGAAGACCCAGCTCAGTTCCTCCGCAGTAACGTTACTGTTCTTCCATTTGTATTTAATATGTAATTTGGGGGAGAGCCCTTGAGATTAGGTAAATATCCTACTCCTCATCAAATGTCCCTCCCTAATCTCATTCCACAGATGATTCTCTAATCCCATTCTTCCTTCTGTATTTAGACGTTGGCCCCATAATAAGAGATTTCTCTTCTCCCCATTTTTTATTCCTTTATTTTTATCAGTACAGATTCTCATTTATTGAATGTGCCATAATTACTAATATCATTATTTAATTTTATACTCAAATTGCCTCCGATTTCACTAATGGGAGCCCCATCAAGTTGGCTCCTAGGTCCTTTTGACAAGTCCTCATGGTCCTTTGAGCACCTCTTTGCTTTCTGGGGCCAAAAGCTGTTTCAGGCTCATCTTGTAGTTTTCCTGCCCTGACTCTGGAACCAGACTTTCTCCCAGGAGCCCTGGTTCTTTGTGGTGGAGAAAGCTATTTAGACACCAAGACAAGGGCACTGGTGCTCACTCTACTGTGTGTCACAGCCGTTAGCTCTCTCAGCTTGCAGAGCCAGGACAAATGTATGTGAAACACACATACATACACGTATATACTCAAGTTATGTATCTATCATCCATCTATATCTATCCTATCTGCCTTTTTGCATCTAATCCAATCTAATTTTAAAAACACAGGCGTTCACACTGACCTCTCAAGTTCACTGTAACAGCACAAGGCACTCCACGGCAGGAAGTTCTGGCTGCCTTCCTCCTGCCTGCCGACCGCCAGATACAACTCTGGGGAGTGAAGAAAATTAGACTGCTTTCATCATACCTTGTTTTTCTCTCCTTCACTTTAACAGCTTTATTGAGGTCCAAATACAATAAACTGCAAATACCTAAAGTGCAGAAGATAAGTTCTGACATACGCATTCCCCTGTGAATCACTGATCCATCGCACAATCCAGATGGTGAACTGCACTTGCTCCCCAGGCTTCCTGCTGCACCTCTGCCCCCCACCGCCCTCCCCTGCCCTGCCCTCTCCTCCCCTGTCTTAACACGAAATCGCTGACCTGCTTTCTGTCACTACAGATTAGTGTGCATTTTCTGGAGTTTTATGTAAGTGGAATCACATAGTATGGACCTCCTTTGGACTGGCTTCTTAGCATAATTATTTTGAGATTGGTCCACATTGCCGTGGAATGAATCATTCATTCCTTATTTCACTGAATGGATATTCCACAGTCGACTTATCCATTCACTACTTGATGGACATTTGGGCTGTTTCCAGTTTTTATCTACTACAAATTAAACTGCCACCAGTACCACATAGCAGTTTTTGTGGGGACACATGCTTACGTTTTTATTACAGAAGTACTTAGCAGTGGGATCCCTGGATCACATGGTAAGTGTACATATAACTTTTTAAGAAACTGCCACTGTTTTCCAAAGTGGTTGCACCACGTGTTATGTACTGGAAGCCACTGTACTTCCATCAGGTGGGTCCTGATGTCGTTATGGAATGGAAGCCAACAGGTTAGAGCTGGATTTATGGAAGAAAATATTTTCTTCTGGAACCTTGGGGTGTGGCACTGGACATGTTTCTTTGAAATATACTCCCTAAGGGTATCAAAGGACATGCCCTGGCAGGCTCAGACCGCTTCCTTGAAGGAGGCCAAGCTGTTGTTTCGTTGGTCATACAGGGGTGGGCTTTAAAGAGATTCCAAACACATGAAAGTGACAACCTGAGATTTATTTCGGTCAGCTCGGAGCCCCTGTGCATTAGGGAAGGAAGACCTGGCCTTGCCTTTGTTCACAAACCTAAGACCTCCTGGTCCTGCTGGAGTCAGAGTAAAGAGGAGAAGGTGGGTGCTGGGGACATGGGGCCTCCTAGCGAGAGAGACCTCGACCCCAGCGGGCACCCCCAGCCCTCCTGTGCCTCTTGCCGCCTGGATGCCCAGAGGCCCTTTCCCTGGCAGTGCTGGGCCCGGAGCGCTCTCAGGGCAACCACGGTCCGGCCGTCTGCGCTGAGCCCCTTAGTCGATGGCATGGGAAGGGGAGACATTCAGCTAAGCTGGGCTTGGCAGAGAAGCTGAATCAACAGAAAACGTACTGATGTAAAAAGGACGGGCTGAGAAAAAGTCAAAAGCCCCCTCACAGCTCCTCATCCATGGACAGGAGATGCGCTAATTATTGTCTAAGTGGGAGGAAAACAAACATTAGAATCAGGTGACCATCAATCAGAGTCAAGGGGGTGAATGATAACTTCAAAAAAGAGATTTCTTTCATTTCTATGTTAACAATCAATATGATTCTGAAATCTAGAATATTTGACTGGATATCAGTATAGCATAGGCTCTAACTTTTGCTTGGGGGTTTTTTTTTCGCGAGCATAAACAGATTTAATATTTAAATCCGTCTTTTTGGTGTTGGGTTGTCACTGCACATTACGAGCCAGTCCCCTTTTTGACTTTCGCCCTCTCTTTCTAGAAGCAGGCCCGCGCCTGACCCACCATGACGGCCACAGAGTTCACGGTGAGTACAGCCACGCGCCCCTGGCCCCTCAGGGTGCACTCTTGCCTCCCCTTTTGTGGGAGTGTGGGAAGAAATCCTCGAGGAGGAGGGGTTTTTCTGTGTGGTTTCCCAGGGTAAGATCTCTGCCCAGCAACACCTATTCCCGGGTAGGTTGCTGTCAGCATGGAGGGCTTTGCACACACAAAGAGCCAGAGGTGCTCTGGGGCACGCTATGAAGACAGGAAAATGGGATTTTTGGTTTTATTAATAGCTAAGGGTTTTTATGATCTTTATAACTAGGACCTGATTATTTTCATATGTCTGTTTTGAAACTCAGACAAACAAGAGCAGGGAAGAATCCACTTCATGAAATTGATTAAGTACATATTTTTAGAGATGGCCTTTCTTGCTGTGTTGTCCAGGCTGGTCTCGAACTCCTGGACTCAAGTGCCACCTCCTGCCACCTCCTGAGTAGCTGGGATTATAGGCATGAGCCACTGCACCTGGTGCATCGAATTTGTTTTTAAAAGACCCGTGGTGGGTACATTGGTTGTATTTCTTGCACAATATAATGTAGGCCTTGCAAGAACACGTCATGGTATATATTCCTCTGGAAGAGACTAAGAGCTGAACAAAAATGAGTGAGTCAGTCATTCTTTTACAGCCCAGTGTAATTAATTATACAGTCAAATCAAATTCCTTTCCTTTTGTTGTATCCATAAATGCCTTACAGAATTATCTAAGGGTTTTAATTTTGCTTTTCTCAAAGGGAAAGTCTGAATTTTAGATGTAGATGATTGAATCAAGCCTTCTTAGGGGGCTAAAAACCTGCCCTCCACAGTACATGGTAGGTTTCCATGATGTATGGAGAGTGCTGTTGAAGCAGTTTGTCAACTTGATTATTTCTGATATGCTAATGAGTCTTTAGTGTCATACGTGTGTAGATATGCATATATATGTTATATAGGCACATATGTCCATATCAACAAAAAACGGTAATTAATTTGGTCCTGGCGGGGTAACGCGATCAGTCTCTGTTTTCCTGACCGGAAGTGGACTCCTCAGTTCTCCTGTGTTAGAATTAGAATTCACCTCTGTCCCGAGGCTGGGGAGGTAGATCTAGATCGAGGCAGCAGAGCCAGGGCTGCTTCCGAGACTGTCGGTCACTTGATTTTATCCTTTGCGATCTTGGAAAATAGCCAAACTGGGCAAGGCAGGCCCAGATAAGAACACTGGGTTCCAATAACGACCTTCTATGGCCAGGGGGATCCAGCACCACCCAAACGGGAAGAGGACGGGGCCTCTGGCCCGGACTCCACGTTTGGTGGAAAGCAGCCGTGGCATCCTGTGGCACCTTTCTGAGGATGTGCTGGGCTGTCCCCACCCAGGTGCCCCATGTGCCCTCGGCCTCACAGTATAGGCAGAGCCTGTTCACAAGCAAGGACACAGAGGCTGGGAGAGTCGATTTGAGGGTTCAAGGCCTCGAAGCAAACTGGGGGAAGAACCTGAGGGGCGGTCTCCGTGCTCGTGGCTTGGCTGGGTTGCTCCCTGTGGGCAAGTGTCAAAGGCACTGAAATCCAGGCCTCATTGTTTGGATTTAACGCTTTCTCGAGTGTGGGGACAGAGTGCCCTGGCCGTGATGACTGCGGTGTCCACTGCTAATTACAAGTTCATTTCCTTCCCTGCTTCTCTCCCGCTCATCCCTTCTCCCCTCCGGTCTCCCCATCCCCATGCGCCCATCTCAGTGCTAAGGAACAATGGGGGCACAGCCCCAGAGAGCACGCTCTTTGCCCTCCCTCCCTCCATTCCCCAGAGGTGGGAATCTGGGGCCTGGGCCTGGCCAGGGGCTTCCAGAGAATGCATGAATCAGAGAGGGAGGCCCCGGAAAGCCCTGGAGACCTTCTCCCTGCTTTGGTGGCTGTATGGCCATGATGCCTGGGCTGCTGCGAGTGAGGCCAGCACTCCTGAGGGAGGACACACTTGCCTGGGAGCAGCAGCCTGTGGGCTCAAGAGCCTGCTGGGACAGACAGGCAGGACAGGCCCTTGCCCTGGCCGTGCACTGATGGCTGTTTGCATTTACTGGGAGTTTTCCAAAGGCCCCTAAGTCTAAGACCCAAGAATATTTACCCATCAGGTATGTACAAAACCACGAGTATGAGTCACAACATGGGGTGTGTTTATTCAGAATGTCTCTTGTGGTCTCCATGGGAGTCATATAAATTCGGGCTTTTTGTGTGTGAATTGAATCACTTTAAAAATACACCCAGAGAGTCCCTAACCTAACTAAATAAATAATTCCATGCTAACGCCCAGGGTTCTCTAAACCTCACCAACAAAAACATATGCCCCTTGCCCTTGCAGCGGGACACCCTGCCCTCGTCTGGGACTGAGTCCTGGCGTGTGGGCTGTGCCTGCTCTGGGCAGTGGAGAGCGCGGGTGACCCAGGGACACTGGGACTCCTGCACACTGCCCCTGCGCCCCTCCTGCCTGGCCCCAGGCCCAGCTTCAGAGCTCCTTCCCAGGGGTCTGCTCCTCCCGGCGCCTGCCCGCGGCCAGCACAGCAAAGGCTTCCCACTGCTTCCTCTGCTTTTCCCTCTCGAACCAAAGCCACCTCTTGAGCTTGTCCTTCTGCCAAGCTTCCCCTCCCACCTGCTTGCCTTCCTCTTCCTCCCTTCTCCGTCCTCCTCGTGTGTCCTTAAAGTCCTCCCAGGATGTTCCTTGCTGCCCAGCACTGCAGCAGGGGGTTGGGGCTGATGGCCCCTAGGAGAAGCAACCCCCAAATGCCATTCATCCTCCCAATCTCAAATCTGCCACGATGCCCATTGTGGGTCTCCATGCTCTTCGTATTCTTCCTTCCATCTTGAGTTTCTTCCTTTCACTCAAGGCCCACTCAGGCCCACCTCTTATGGGATGGTGGTCCTGGCAGGGCTGTGACTATGGTGGGCTCCCATGTCTAGTGCTGGCAGGATTCTCCTGGCATTGTCACTAAACATGTGTCTCTCATGAGTCTGTCCTCCCAAGAGACTGGGTTTCCAGACAATGGCTAACTCCAGAGGGAAATCTCTACATTTAAACTGAGAATGGACGAATTAGTCTGGGGACTAATTTCCTATGAAATGGGGTGAGGGGTTTTCCTCAGCTCTGTGCAGGAGTGGCCATTTCCAGCTGCCCTGTCCCAAAGAGCCATCTCTGGGTCCCTCTCTTTGTGATAGGACTTTCTCTTGGTCATACACTAGAGGTGGAGTCAAGACTAGACCTCAGATTTTCTCAGTTGTCATCCTGGTTACCTTGGGTGGGCCTCCTTGGTGTCCTCCTGCTACTTCCTGCCAGCCAGGGCCCAAATAGTATGGACTCATGGTGTGAGCTTCAGAATGCAGGGGACGGCAGCCTCCTGTTATCTCATGCCCCTTCTCAGTCAACTCAATGTGCCCCGACATCTAATGTGCATTCCACAAACACGCACTACAGGTTCCACATTGAAACAAATTTAGGAAACGTTGTCAAACAAAATTTGATAGATTTGAAGGGCTTCTCAGAGCCTTTACTATGCTAAATATACAATTAAAATAAAACAAATTCTGCAGGATTTTTCAGGGCCTTTAATGTGCTTAGGAGTAATGAGAATTTCAAAGAAAATAATATGATATGCAGAGATTCTCAACTATTTAACCACTAGTGTTCCACCCAAAACATGGTTTGGGAAATGCTAAGTCATATCTATCAGAAGCAGTGGAAATTATAAAGTATCCAGACAGGGAGAGGCTGACTAACAGTAGGTAGCAGATATTTTATTTCAATATGAATATTTAAATACATTAAATATTTGTACTTAAATATTTATTAATGTTAACGATCTAAAACAAAATAAAACCTTTGTGGATTTGGGGTTACTTCTAATCCAAATGCATATAGATGAACTGAACAACTGCTGTGTCTGCATGAGGAGAAATAAAGGTCGAGGTGAGATCTGGTAGGGCACGTCGCTCAGGGCAAGGGTTTGAGAGATAGTAGTCCCTGCTGGAATCTAGAGGGCCTGAAGGCAGCCCTGGGAGGGGACCACTGGGAAGTCAGAGTGTTCCAGGATCGGTGGGCGGTGGTTTTGGAAGGAATGTGGCAGGTGCCACGGTGACTGTCCCCTGTATCCGGTAACCCTCGCCTCCATCTGCCTCTCCTCCCACCTTAAGTTTGACTCAAGGGCTCGTGTCTCCAGGGCTCTCCTCCAGCCCTTATTTCCCCTTCCCCAGCAGGTTTTCTAGGACTGCTTCTGGTTCAGGAACCAACAGAAAGTGTAACTAGGTGTGTGTGTGTGTGTGTGTGTGTGTGTGTGTGTGTGTGTCTAGGTATGTGTGCGTGTGTGTATGTGTATATAAGTGTGCATGCATGTGTACACATGAACATGAGTGTAGGCATGTTTGTGCACATGAAAGTGTGTGCAAATGCTTGTGTGTATTATGTGTGTCCACGTGTGTGTGAGTGTGTGCTTATCAGGTCTAGCTTCATGGCTGGGCAACCCATGGTATCACACAGGTGCCCTGCACTTAGAACTGCTGCTTGTTTGATTTAATGATTGCTGTCTTGAAATGCTTAATAGTTTTTGGACAAGGGGCCCTGCAAATTACGTAATGTGTCATGGCGCTTGTGTGTGTGCATGCGGTTGAGAGCATATGGCTGTGTGTATACATGCATGTGTAAGAGTGTGTTAGAGTGTGTGTGTGTCGGCAGTTCTGGACTTTCAGAACTCAGAGGGGCTGTGACCTAGATAAGTTTAAGAGTCCCTGCTGGCCCCTCTTTTGGAGGGGTAGGTAGAATAGATAGGAGAAGGGGCAATCACAGTCATTCACAGAGTTCGATAAAGGTGCCCGTCGGTGGTGTGGCAGCACACCTTCCCACCCTAGCACAGTGCTTGCCAGGCATGCTGTCGTGTCCATTTGCTCCTCTGTATCCTCCACGGTAGGCCAGTTCCATGAGAGTGGGAACCACCTTGACTTGCTTGCCGCTGTATCTTTAGTACCTAGCACAGTAGCCAACATACAGTAGGTGCTTAATAAACATTTGTTGAATGAATAAACATGTTACACCCCAAGCAGATGTCCTTGGAATTCCTACTTCCTGCACATACATGTCTTTTGGGGTTGGAAGGGTCAAGTGGTCCATGTCTCTGCCATCAGACAGGACCTCCAAAAGATTATCCTTGGCCGGGCGCGGTGGCTCACGCCTGTAATCCTAGCACTCTGGCAGGCCAAGGCAGGCGGATCGTTCTGAGCTCAGGAGTTCGAGACCAGCCTGAGAAAGAGCGAGACCCCCGTCTCTACCAAAAATAGAAAGAAATTAATTGGACAGCTAAAAAAATATATATAGAAAAAATTAGCCGGGCATGGTGGCTCATGCCTGTAGTCCCAGCTACTCGGGAGGCTGAGACAGTAGGATTGCTTGAGCCCAGGAGTCTGAGG
This sequence comes from Avahi laniger, assembly GCA_963575035.1. Lineage (NCBI taxonomy): Eukaryota > Metazoa > Chordata > Mammalia > Primates > Indriidae > Avahi > Avahi laniger. The sequence continues at coordinate 25,440 of CAUYSK010073249.1, forward strand.
TTGCTGTGAGCTAGGCTGACGCCACGGCACTCGCCCCAGGCAAGACAGTGAGACTCTGTCTCAAAAAAAAAAAAAAAAAAAAAAGAGATTGTCCTTGACTTATGCCATCTTGTGTCCCCTCGCAGGGCCTTATTCCTAATATGTCTGATGACTACAGCTATGACTCCACATCTTCCATGGATGACTACATGAACTTCAACTTC
>CAUYSK010073250.1:0-30908 GCA_963575035.1 Avahi laniger
ATGTGTACACAAAGAGTGCAATGTGCACCACGCAATGGGATGGACATATTTGAAACCTGGATTGAGGGGGGGAGGGGGGGCAAGGGCAACACACGTAACCTAAACATCTGTACCCCCATATTATGCTGAAATAAAAAAAAAGTCCCAAGGTCTTTAATGTGCTGTTTGTTTTGCAAGTGACTTTTTAGGACCACTCATCTGCAGACTGTAGGACACCAGCTGGCAACTCCGGCTTGTAGGAGTGCCAGGCATTGAGTTAATTCTTTGTATCAGTCATAGAGGACATATTTTTTAAAAATTTCAGAATATTACGGGGGTACAGACATTTCAGTTACATGAATTGCTTTTGTACAGTTTGAGTCAAAGTTGTAAGTGTGTCCATCACCCAAACAGTGTGCACTGTACCTATTAGGTGTGAATTTACCCATTCCCTCCCCACCAACCTACTTGATTTCTGTTGAATTTTACTGCTGTGTGTGTACGTGAGTGTTGCATCTTCTTGAGAGTAGGAACATGGATCTACATAGAAGTGACTGGAACCCAGCTGTGACAGAGGGATCCCAGAGGCTGTTGTCTTTTATGGACTTTGAAGTTGGTACCAAAGGGAGAGAGTGGTGAATGGAAAGAGACCAAAATCAGTATGTTCAATGTAGCATCACAACTGTTGAGACTCTGTAGACGAACTTCATGGTGAATGACTTGAAAGTGACATTTACATAGGAAGACTATCCTGGCACCCTGGGGTGATTTTGACATATATATTCACACCCATTTTGGCCCTTAGAGTTTAAGTAATAGACGTATGGTGATAGAACACAGATGTCAAGAGTTCTGAGTTTAAATCTTGCCTGTATCACAAGCTGTATAAGCCTGGAAAGGCCTATTAGTCCACTCCAGCCTTGGTTTTCTCATCTGTAAAATGACATGGTCAAACTACCCAATATTTTAGGCCTTACTTGGCTTTAAAATTTCTCAGCTCAGTGAACGCTTTATTTTATAAACAGCCAAGGCATGCAGTCTTCTCCCCTTATGGTGGATTAATCTGCATCCTCAGAGCAACTATTTGGTGGCTCTCTTTCTGGCACCGTCCACGAGTACTTGATGAAGAGTGTGCTACAGCAGGACTCCACGTGGAAGAAGGACGTGCCTCTTGTGGACCATCTGAGATAAGCGAGAGCCTTGGTGGGAAATGTGTCAGATGTTCATGCACAAGGCGTCACCATCACTGCAGACAGCCTATTGCAGCAGAAGGAGCACAGGGTCAAATCCTGTATGTTTTTCATACCCTCCGGGTGACACTTACAGGATTCTTAAGCTTGCTGTACCTCAGTTTCTTCATCCGTAGGATGGACACAGAGAATTATCTCAGTGTCATAGTGATGTTGAAGATGATGATGAAGGTGAAAGATATGCTTAATGTCTACTATGTTAAAGAATTTCAATATAGAGTGGCTACTATTATCATTATCATGAATTTGGGGATAGGTATCAATGATTGAATTCTCTAGAGCATCCAGAGGGAAGGGAAGATCTTGCCAAACTCAGAGCCATCTGGAGCAGCTCACCCAGATGTTGACTCTTTGACACCTTCCATCTGACATCCACCACCTTCAGATCTCTACCCACCTAAGAATTCTGGAGGAAAAAAAAAATCTTTTATTCTTTCCGGAGCCTGCCAGAAAGTGATTTTTGAGCTTGACATGTACTGATGTGTCTGGCTGTGGCCAGGGGACTCCTGTCATCAGTGACACCTGCTGAGCTTGAAGCCAAGTCCCCACGCTGACCCCATGTGGCCAGGGGCCAGATATGCCCACCATTGGGTTGGACTCCCTGGAGAAGATGATTCTGAGATGACCCTTTTCAAATGTTAATCCTTGGATTAATGGGGGGCTAAAGGGCTCCCTATTCATTCCTAGGGCTACTGTAATACATTATCACAAACTTGGTGGCTTTAAACAATAGAAATTTATTCTCTCCTAATTCTGGCTATGAAGAGTCTGAAATCAAGATGTCAGCAAGGTTGGCTCCTTATGGAGACTTTGAGGGAAAATCCGTTCCATGGCTGTCTTCTAGCCGCTGGCGGTATCTGGCAACGCTTGACATCTCGGCTTGTAGTGGTGTCTCCAGTTTCCTCTCCGTCCTCACAGGCTGTTCCCCTCTACATCTTCTCCTCTTCTGCCTTTCACAAGGATTTGCCGATGGATTTAGGGCTTGCCCATGTTCAGGATGATCCCACATCAAGGTCTTTAACTTAATCACATCTGTAAAGACCCTATTCCCAGATGAGATCACATTCACAGATAATAGGGGTTAAGCCTTGGATATATCTTTTGGAGGGACACACGTCAACCCATTCATATTTTATTGTCAAGCATCCTTGCATGGAGAAACAGTTCGACTGAACTTAGACCATTCAACAGCAAAAACCTGACCTGTTTTTGTGGGCACTTACTAGGTACCGGGCATTCTGCTCATTGATTATAGGCATTATCTATATTTTTAAAAATTCACCTCCACAATCTTAAGAGGTAGGTAACTTGCTCCTCCCCAATTCATGGATGACAAAATGGAATCTCTGGAGGGGAAAATCATTTTTCTTAGTCACCCAACTATAGAAAAATGGCACAGCTGGTATCCTAATCCGGATTTTTTGGATTCTGGAGTTTATGCTTTGAACCACTGTGCCTGAAGTTCTCAAATTTAGTCATGCATTAAGACTCTCCTGGGATTGTTAAAATTGCACCTTCCCCCAAGCTCCATCTCCAGAGATTCTGATTCTGTCGGTCTGGGGGAAGGGCAAGGACCTACATTTAAAATAACTGCATTATGTAACTCTGCCCCCTCTCTCCTCCCACTGAACCCATCTTTAAGGTAATTGCAACCTCAGCACAGGGTCTAGCAGACATATTTGGATTATCCCTGAAGACAGACATCCTTAAAAGTGAAAAAAACACAAGACAGCCCCCTCCCAATCTCTCCCCAACATATCCCTTTCCTGGTCGTTCAAGAGAACATTTTGTAGTGCCGTCCACCTGCAGGAGGAGTTTTGGGAATTGGTGGAAGGGCTCCCAGCCCCTTGCTAAATCTTGACTCTGCTTTACTCTTCAAGCATTTTGAAGTTTTCCACTTGGATGATGTCCACAGAGCTGGGGGCGGAAAATCCTTCAGCAAAGCGCAGCGGATGAGCCACAGTCCCGCAATAATCCAGTCAATTAAAAATTGATTTTGGCTCCCAGCAGCATGGCGGTGATGTTATGAGGAGTCAGCCTCCACGATGCCGTTGGTACACATGCCCATGCAGTGATATTTAGGGGATTTTCTGTCATGGCAGAAAGCAGTGCCTTGGTGATCTTGACTGCCCAAGAAGCAAAACTGAAGTGTCACCTACGACCATTGTGTTTTATTTCTAATATGTCGCCCTACCAACCTTGGAGCTGCACATGAGACCCAGGAAGGTGAAGGGACAGAGATATGAAATCTGGTCCCTTGCAGTTGATTTGAGAGGGTTTAACCAAAATACAGCCCCGAGACATCGCAGGAGCATTTGCCTGAATAGAGGGAACATATAATGGTATTAGAAAATCAAGAAGAGCCAAGCCACCTGATAAAGTTATTTTTTTAAATTTTGTCTTCAGTGCATTTATTTTTAATCACACAGCAGTTGGCATAAATCCGTTCTGTCTGTGAAAAAAGTCAAACTATACATAAATATGCAAAAATATAGAGTAAAAGGTGAAGATTTCTGAATTTTAAGTAGCGTCCAAATCTCATTGCTTTTCTTAAAGAGGTAACCTTTGAATTTATCTATCAGCTGTTCCAGACTTTTCTCTGATAAACTTTCAAACTTCCCTTAAAATAATGGTAGGTATTTTGGTGAAGCCATAGAGAGGTGGATGGATTGATAACTAGAGAGATCACCAAACATATTGATAGATGGGTAGACAGATTAGATAGGATAAAAAAAAATAGGTAAGAAAATAGTTTGGAACTCAAACATCTGGGCAGTGGAAAGTGTGGACTTTGTTGCTTGTTCTCTGTGTGACGTTGGTAAAATTGGCACATTCATCATTTAATTTCTTTGGACCTAAATTTCAATATCTGTAAAGTAGGGAAAACAATATCTTTGTTGCTTGCCTCCAGAATTGAGGATGCCAGTGAGGTTAATGATAAAATGAATTTTGAAATATTATCGACTCAACAGATGTATTTGGCACAACCAGGAGATGTAACATGCCCAGCTTCTTTCAGATGTTATAACCTAGCACAGGAGGCCAAAACAGTTCCAAATTGCATAAAGGAAGCTCAATTGTCCTGTTAAAATGGCTTTTGAGAAATTTTATATCCAGCCTCATGTCATATCTCAATGAGGTTAACTCTCAAAGAGAAAGATATCATGTGTTAATAATACATCAAGCATGTAGCAAGTGGATATTCTTTTTCTTCCCTTTAAAAAGTTATTTTATTTTCATTTTTGAATATATTTCAAAGATGCAGAGTGACATATTCCACATGGTCAGACTGTATCCTAATGTCAAGGTTTAAATAAAATATAGAATGGATTTTTACCAAATTGAAAAATATATATGCTATCTTTCAAAATTCTAACTGTGATGAGCAACTCTTTGAAAATATGTTTAAAAATTCACCGAGTCTTGTCTGAAGACTAACCCGTAAGAGAGGATCAACTAACTTATTCAGTCCTGGACATTGTTAAGTGCCCTGAAAGTGGTGGTTAATAATTTCCTTTTGAAGTGAAAAATAGTAAGCATGTTCCTGAGCTCTGTTATCAATCTTTAATAATTTCAGATTAAGGCATTGTCTTTTGATACAAATGAATATCATCTTTATAATGTGGCCTCAAACAAAATTTTAAAAATAATAGTATCCTATCCACCCACAGTTGAGAATTTCTACCAAGGGATAGGAGAAAAGGCAGATTCTTAGTCCTCTTAGGGGGCCAAGGTTGGGAAGGAGACTTCAAAGTATCTGAACTTTGGTTGTAGAAAGATGTTATATTCCTTGGCTTCCAAATCCTTATGCATAATTTGAATATGAGTGGCTTCCAATGCTAAGTATGTGAGACTCCCCTCTGTTAATTATAGTATTTTGGATGAGCCTAATTGGACAGCCACTGGCACACAAAATGGTAAATATTTCATATAATGTGACTTTGAGAAAAAGGGAGCCTTCCTTGTTTGAGAATTGCATTGCATAGGACGTTACAACTTTGAATCTCAGCATCAACAACAGGGACGGCATAACTGTGGAAAGTTTTTAGTTGATCTGAGGCCACTGAAAGTACAAATCAACGTCTGTAGAAGCAGGGGAACTGGGAGGCAATTTCAGAGACATTGCAGAGCATTTGCAGATCTGATCTTGAAGGAAATGGTGAGCCTGCAATTCCACATTCATCTTGCAATTTTGGCATGAAATGAAGCTTGATTTTTCTTGGATTATTTGACCACTTCTTTTTAGCTTTATTAAAGTATAATTGACAAATAGGAATTGTATATATTTAAGGTGTACATCTTGATGTTTCGATATATATATCCATTATGAAATGACCACACTGAATCCAATTAACGTATCCACCACCTCATACAGTTACCTTTTTTTTTTTTTTAATTTTTGGCAATAACACTTAGGATGTATTCTCTTGGCAAATTTCAAGTATGCACTACAGTTTTGTTAATTATAGTCACCGTGTACGTTAATCTCCAGAATTCATTCCTCTTGCACAACTGAAACTTTGAACCCTTTGACATCTCCTCATTTCCTCTTCTCCCAGCCCCTGGCAACCACTGTTTTACTCTCTGTTTCTGTGAGTTTGACTACTTTAGATCTCACACGTAAGTGAGATCACACAGTATTTGTATTTCTGTGTCTGGCTTATTTATTTTACAGTAATGTCCTTCAGGTTCATCCATGTTGTTGCAAGTAACAGGATTTCCTTCTTTTTTATGGCTGAATAATATTATATGCATTGGAATATTTTATATATATATATGTGCATATGCATACATACACACACATATATAAAAGACATTTACTTTATCCATTCATCTGTCAATGGAAATTTAGCTTATTTCCATACCTTAGCTATTGTGAATATGCTGCAATGAACAGATTTTGTTTCCTTTGGATAAATACCCAGGAGTGGGATTGCTGGGTCATCTTGTAGTTCTGATTTTAATTTTTGGAGGAACATTCACACTGTTTTCCATAATGTCTATACCGATTGACATTTCTACCAACAGTGTGCAAGGGTTCCCTTGTTACCATATCCTGGCCAGCACTTGTTACCTTTTGTCTTTTTGATATTAGCCATTCTACTGTAAGAGGCATGAGGTGATTGCCCATTATGGTTTTGATCCCTGGTGATTAATGATGGTAAGCACCTTTTCACTGTACCTGTTGGCATATCTGACTACTTCTTAACTCCCCTCCCCATTTTACTGGGTAGAACTAACCTCTACAAGAGACCTTCTCAGTCAGGAATTGAAGCTTACATTTTTGAAACACTCCCCTATAATTCTTCAGGGTCTTCTAAAAAACATCCCCTTGATGACATTGGCTATGTAGTTTCAAATGGACATAAGCATCAGATATATAATAATGCCTTGTGTTTATGTGTCACTATACAACATTTATGTGCACATATAGTAGTAACAGTCATGGGGTGTCAGGCAGGTGGGAGGGCGGAGGAGGGGATGGGCATATTCACACCTAATGGGTGTGGTGTGCACCGTCTGGGGGATGGACATGCTTGAAGCTCTGACTCGGGTGGGGCAGAGGCAATATACATACCTAAACATTTATCATTTATACCCCTGTAATATGCTGGATAAAAAAATAAAATGAAAAAAACATTCATGTGTCTTCTACTATAGCAAAAATGATATTTTCAGTTAAATAATTTTAAAAAGCAGTGGTATTTGCTCCCTTTTGGCAGGCAAGAAAAACATGCAGAGATAGGAATTTATTTAATTTCACCTTGCAGGTCACTGACCTTCCAGGGACAGACCCTCAAACTTCTGACATCCAGTGATAGCTGCTTAGAGGGGAATGATTACGGCTTCCGCTAACGGCTAACATTTGCTGGCAGGCACTGTGTGAAGTAGTTGGCATGCCTGACCTCCATGGATAGATGCTATTATCATTTCTGTTCTGCAGTTGAAGAAATAAAGGCTTAAAGAATGTAAATAATTTGCACATGAGTGACCGGGACCTAAACCTAGAAGACAGCCTGTCTCCCAACCATGGCATGCTGCCTCCCTTAGAAATACGTAGTGAGTCTGTGGATTTTAAGAGAACATTTTTCCAAAAAACCAAGTGTAGTTTTTAATTCTCTGATTCTCTGCTACCATGTCTTTATCAGGGAAAATGCACAATAGGTGAGCGTTTCCTTCTCCTTGATGCAGACACAGATGTGTGCTCTCCTGGGATGTGGAGTGGGGTGGATGAGGGCATAGCAGCCGGAGTGGAGTTGCCGGGTCAGTGGATTTTACTCCCAGTAGTAGATGTGTGGGTGTGGGTCCCCTGTTCTCATCTCTACTCCCTTGAGTAGAGATCATTCTACTCTGCAGCTGGAAAGATGCCTGCCAAGCCACGAAGGGTATCATTTCAGATACGGCAATAACCCGTAAGGGTGCGTTTTTAAAGCTGAGCAGTGCACGCTTGCGAGGTTGCAGTGTGATCGTCGAGAGCTTTCTGGGCGCATCTAGAGAAAAACCTCCAGTGAGGCTGCGGTTGCAATTTATTTCCTCATCCTAGCAAGAAAGCTCTTGACAATACAGCAGTGTTTGTTTTCTGCTTGATAAAGTAGAAAGAAAAACAGGAGAAATTAGCACGGCGCAGCGTTGATGCCAGCCCAGAGGTGGGGTCTCTGACAGTACCCACCCCCCACCGCAAACCTTTGCCGCTAGAAAGCCTTCGGCTGTGATGAGATTAGCAGATGCAGCAGCTCACGCCAAGGCGCTGTGCAGTTTTTTCCCTGTTCCACCAGGTGTTGCCAGAGAACATTGAGCAGAGCTGAGCTCTGGGCAAAGCGTGTTCCCAGCTGCTCTGGAACTCACAGGCTGCTCCAAAGGCAGCAATTAAATAAGTTATGCCTGGACTGGCCCTCTTCCTTGCACATTTAAAAATGCCTCCCACGTCTGCCTCATGCCTCCCATTCCAAGTCAACACATTTCGATGTGCGTTTGGGTCTGCCCACACATTCTCGCGTCGGAGGAAGAAAACGAGGCAAGGCTGTGCTGATCCCGGCCTCCAGCCCAAGTCCCAGCTGCACCTGCGGTCAGCCTTCATTTTTACCAGGAACTGAGCAGTCGGCTTGGATGACACGGAGGGAATACTCACTGCTGGGGGTTTTGCCTGTTAACTAAAGGCAATTGCTTCTAACGCCTGTCTCCTTGTGCCCTTCCCACTCTTCTGTACCTGGAGCAGTGAGGTCACAGTCCTGGATTAGTGATTCTCAGCCAGGTGTGACTGTGATCCTCCGGTGCATTTGGCCATGTCGGGGACATTTTTGGTTGTCACAGCCGGGGACTTGAGAACAGATGGTACTGACATCTAGTAGGTAGAGCTGGGTGGCTGCTGAACAGCCTCCAATGCACAGGGCAGAGCCCCCACCGCAAAGAATTGTCTGGTCCAAAATGTTAATAGTGCCAAAGGTGAGAAGCCTCCTTCTAGAGATGCCGACTTTGTTGGAAAGATAATTGCATTCTCCAAAACACAAACTGAGAAAAATCTTTCAAATTGTGATTGTTATAGAAAAGTTCATCTGTATCATGACAGCTAAACATTATGTTTTGCCAAGGTAACTCCCCCTAAAAGGAGTGAAAACAGAGATGCCATATGTTGCAGCCCTACTGTGTGCCAGATACATTGTTCTTACTGTTTCTGACCCTTACAGAAAGAATGCTGAGGGTGGGATCATTGCGCCGCATTATAGAAAACTGAGGCCCAAACAGCTTGCTTTTCTTGGTTAGAGTCACCTGGCTACTGAGTGAGGGAGCCTAGTTTTGTTTTGTTTTGTTTTTTTTAAATAATTTTATTTTTAAATTTCAGAACAGTATGGGTGAGCCTGGTTTTGATCCAATGCCTTCAGGGCCAGTGTCTCTTCCGCTGTCTCAACCTGCGGCCCAGAGGGTAGAAGTAGGTTTCCAAAAAAAAACCACTTTGCATCATGCTTTCGAGTGGATGGTAAATTAGAGAGGGAGGCAAAATACTTAGAAAGAAAAATAAGTAAATAAAACTTTCCAGAATCCATAGTTTCCCTACCTCCAAAACCTGCTGTGTTCCAAAGTGGTCCTTCAGCCCTGCGGTAAATTGTTACTTAGTATCAACTGTATCCGTTCTCTATTGCTACTGTAACAAATGATTACAACTTTAGTGGTTTAAAACAATGCAAATTTACTTTCTTATAATTCTAGAGGCAAAAAGTCTGAAGTGGGTCTTCCTGGGCTAAAATCAAGTTATCTGCGGGACTGTTTCTTCTGCAGGCTCTAGGGGAGAATTCATTCCTTGCCCTTTCCAGCATCTAGAGTCCCCTGCGCTCCCGGGCTCACGGCCCCTTCCCCCAGCTACAAAGCCGTCAGTGCAGCACGTTCACATCTGTCTCCTCTGCTCTGTTAAGGACCTAAGTGGTTGCATTGGCCCACTCAGATAATCCAGGATAATCTACCCATCTTAAGACCCTAAATTTGCTCACATCTGCAAATTGCCTTTTGCCAGATAAAGTGGAGATCAGGACGTGGACATCTTGGGTGAGAAGGAAATTATTCTGCCTATTATTATACATCTATTTTGTCTCTGCTATTGTTAAAGGTGCTAGAAATAAAGTGATGGAAAAAAAATTTTGTCTTCAAGAGACTAGTACGATGTGTGTGTGTGTGTGGGGGGGGTGCAGAGGAGCATGACACAGAAAAGAAACCATGACACTAATAAAATTACTGTATGGCAGATATGATTATTATCGGTCAGATTTATGTTTTATATCCACGGAGGCTGCTACGGTGCCTGGTAAATGGTATGACTAGTAGGGCCTCAGTCTGTGTTTCATGCATTCGTTTTCCTAAGAAGCACAAGACCATTTAAAAGAAATACAGAAGAACGACTGCACATAAACGCAACCCAAAGGCGACAACATACCCATTATATTAACATTAATTGCTCTACGACTTACTATAGTGTAATGCCAGTTGACACGCACAGTAATCACCTAGAAACCTTACAAGTTTTCAAAGTGCCTTCTACATCCTCACAGATTTGGTCTCTTCAATTACACTCTAGTGCTGTACCAGTTTTTAAGTTTCACCAGAGGATGGGCAGACTATGGCCCTCAGGCCAAATCTGGCCTGCAGACTGTTTTCCCAAACGGTTTTATTGGAACACAGCCATGCACATTTGTTTACAAATCGTCACTGGCTCTTTTGTGTTACAACAGCAGAATTGAACAATTACAGTAGAATGCAAGGCCCACAACACCTAGTATATTTACTCTCTGCCTCTTTTCCAGAAAAAAAAAAGAGTTTGGTAACCTTTACTTTAGACAGTTGGATGCTGGCAACCTCGCTTAGTGAGGACATGGCAAGGGTGAGTAACCAGAACGCTCTCTGGCTATGGTCGGTGTCAGAACATGCACAGTCTTTGAATGATCGTATTTGTGGCAACCTCCTATTAATGACCTTCCTGTACATAATAACAGTCTCAAGTTAATTGAGGCAGACACTCTAATTGTTTAGATTTTTTTCTTCCCAGCTATGTTTAGTGAGATAAATTTTGCTTTTTTGTGTTGACTTGTAGATGACAGTAAAGCAGAGGAAATTTTAATACAGTCACTGTATTCATTCTGAAATAAAAAAAAAAAACTTATAATGTGTCTGGGCACCGTGAACCATTCAGAGCGGTGACTGCATAGAGATGAATGGGAGAAACAGTGTGTCTCCAAAAACGTCCCATAAATATCCTTAAATTATAACGATCTGTTTGATCTGCTGAGGAGAAGTAACTAACTCCTGACGCTTTCTCCTCTCCAGACTGCCCATCGATCTACCAGGGGTTGAGATTGCTGTTGCCGATAACTAACCTGATGATCTAATTTAATAAGGCTTTATCTCCGTCCAGATGGGCGATCGAGGCTGCTATCTTCCGCAGCAGGTGTCTGCACCATTGACGTTTGGGGCAGGGTAGTATAATTCCTTGTTGCAGGTGGCCGTCCCCTGCATTGTAGGCTTCTGAGCAGCATCCCTGGCCTCCACCCACTTGACGCCTCCCCCTCCATTCTGTTGTGACAACCAAAAATGTCTCCAAGCATCCCCATTGTCCCGGAGGGATGGGGGAGGTCGAAATAGCCCCCAGCTGAGAACCGTTGTGCTAGAGAGATGCACTAGGAAGTGCTTAGCATGCTTACATGTGAATCATTGCATGTTGTTATCCCAAGTGAACTTTTCTTCTTTTCCTTCTGCCTCCCTCCACCCGGTTCTTTCCCCGCTTTCTCTTGGGCTGAGCTTTGCTTAATGTCTAAATGCACTGCAAAGACGAGATTGCCTTGAACTCCAGCTTCGCCTGATAACCCTGAGCTGCGTTGTTGCTCTAAGCCAGATCAGCAGAGCCCGGCCTGTGATCAGGTTCCGGGAGCTGGAGGACCTCTCTGTCTCGGGCTGCCGTGATCAGAGAGTCTGCAGAATGAGCGCTTCTCTGATGTGGTCTTATCAGGCTGAGCCTAATGTCAACCCTGTTAGAGGAGCTTTGTCCGATCTGCCTGTAGCTTTGTTCTGAACCGTTCAGTAACAGTTCACTGGAGCAGAAAGAGCCCTGTGAATTGATATTATAAACCCACATGCCTGTTTTATTCATTGCAGAGGCAACAGAATATAACACAAGTATTTATTTTTAGTGGTTAGAGAATGGCATTTCTTTCCCTGTCCCCATTGTCACAGAATGCAGAAAACAGAAAACAACACAAGGCTCCTGAACACAATTCTGTTAAAAAGCCATTGCCAATTGTTTCTTGTTTGGGTTATTTTGCACTATCCTAAGCAGTGTGCGCATGTGTGTGTGTGGGTGTGTGTGTGCACTGAATACATATGCGTGTGTGTAATGTATATTACATTTGTTTGGAGGGTCTTTTTAATAAGGAGTCACTGGCCATCAAATGTAATCCAGTCACCGTGAGTTGGGCCTTCTTTCCATCCCTGGCTGTACCCTTATCTGCCCACCTCCTCAATTTCATTGAAAGTTAGATTTTCTAGAAAAAATTCGTGAAACTTCATCATGTTTCATTCATTCATTCATCTTTGCTCCCGGGCATTCCTTGCTGTGGGTCAGGAGCTGTGAAATTTCTCTTTAGTCCCATTGCTTTGATACGGCACAGCAAGGCAAGGGAGAAAATGACGTGTGGAAAAACGGAGTTACGGCAACGTCCTACACAAGAAGGGGGCCCGCTCAAGGAAGCTGGGCTGGAAGTGAGGGATGGGCTGCCTCTTGTCTGCTCTGACGTTTCTGTGACGATGAGACCAAGAGGAGACCCACAGCCCAGCAGAAGGACTCCGGTGCCAGCGTCACTTCGGTTACAGTCAGAGCTGTGTCTTCTGTAGGTGTCTTCGATGATGAGATGATGATGATGATGATGGTGATAGTAATAGATTGAAGCATGTGAAACTGCTGGCATTTGACGATTGTTAACGTATATAAATGTTGCTTCCATACGATTAAACTTAATAATGGCAAAAATAATAGCTAATCAGAATTGGGTGATTGCCGTGGTCAAGGCACGGTGCTGTGAGTGTTGAGTACACATCGGCTCGTTGGACCAGCGCAATCACTGTCCACTGGAGATGCTCATGTTGCCCCCACTTGGCCAGTGAGGATGCCGAGCTGTGGGAAGAGCTTGCCCAATGCCACCAAGCTGCAAAGCTGGGACTAAAACCCAGGAGATTAAGACTGCAAGCTATTTTCGTTAATCCCTATCCTAGTCTCTTGGATGGATAACAGTTTTAGACAGATGTTCATACTTTCCATAGAGGGTTCTGCATTTTCGTCAGGCTTGGGGAACATGAGTTTTTGTTTTATTTTGTTTTTTTAAATGTGTGTTCAAACTTCCTAATTACAAGGAGTACTAATAGGCTGCAGTGGTCTCCTAAGCACCCAGTAATAGGCTAGTTGCCATCAAGTTGGAATTCTGAGAATAGCTGACCAACAACTTTGCCTTGAAGGTTATGCATTAAGCAGCAATGATCAGATCTCCTCCGATCAGCTTAGCCAAAACTACACATTAGTTTTCCTGATCATTTATGGAATTCCAATTTTATAATCTTCCTTCTCTAAATTCAATCCCATCTTTCAGAGAGGAAGCAAAGCCCTGACAGTCTTAGCAAAGGTGCTGAACACACGAAGATAGGAAGCATTGCTTAAAAACGGAATACGTTTTTCCTGCTCAAGACCCATAATCCCATTCTAATCATGAGGAGCACATCGCACCAATCCTGATTGAGGGACGTCCTACGAAATATCTTACTGTCAAGATGATTGAAAACCAGGGCAAGTCTGAGAAGCTGTCACAGCCAAGAGGACCCGAAGGAGATCCGACACCTAAAAGTCGTGTGGTGACCTGGATGGGATTGTGGAGGCAAAAAAGGACATTAGGTGAAAACTAAGGAAATGTGAAGAAAATATAGACTTTAATTAATAATAATTTATTCATATTGGTTCCTTAGTTTTGAGAAATGCACCTTACTGCCCTAAGAGGTTAATAATGGGGGAAATTGAACGTTGATTACATGGAAATTCTCATATTTACCTTGACAACATTTCTGTAAATCTAAAGTTATTCTAAAATTAAATTTATTTTTCAAGAAGGGTACAAAACATAAACACACACACAAAATATGGGAAAAATCAAAAATTCTCCAAATTTCCTGTTCAGCTTCTCATGTAGTAATGCCAAGTCTTCTATTTTAGATTTTCATGGTGCATATTAGGCTATGAAAGGCTTCAGAAAGTCCTACAGTATACAGCAAAAACAAATTTGTGTGATTTGCTTTAACCCAGATTTTCCCAAACTGATTTAATTATGGATTTTTTTTTCTTTTTATTTGAGAAGCAGCTGCAGGAAACAAAATACCGGTCACAGGGCTCCCTGCCTATGAGGCCTCCCTTGGCACCAGTGTTTCCCAGGAAGCGGTTTCGGGCCACTTTGCATCACTGTTCGGCCTAGAACCCTGGAGCGACGCCTTAGAGTCTCAGCAGTGATTCTCACCCTTAAACCGTTTCTCTCTCAGGGCACCCTACCTCATGTATTCCCTGCCTCTCCTCCCTGCTCGTCCTCTATAGCAGTGGGTCCCGCACTTACCAGGAGAGCTTGTGAGAACCCAGGCTGACCTCACCCTCCAGAGACCCTGTGTGTCTGGGATGGGGCCCAGAAAATTTGCATTTCTCCCCGGATCCCAGGTGATGCCAACACTGCCAGCCTGGGGACCACCCTTTGGAAACCACTGGGGTTCCTCCCATCTCGTGGTGAGGTTGCTCCGCATTCCCCCGTGGATTCTAGGCTTCATTCTGTCTTAGGCTTTTGCTCTTGCTGTTCCATATGCATTAGTTGCCTAATCTCTAAAATAAATCTCAAGGAAGTATTCCTCAGTGGGTGTGGGATTCAGGAATGGATACGATTCAAATAAGCAATAGGAAATATTTGGTCTAAGAGCATAGTATAATTAAAAAAAAAAAGGAGTATTTTCTTCGTAGCTGGGTAGAACTGGGTCCCAGGCACATCTCATGAAATCCATGGACTTGGTTTCTCTTCTGTAAAATGGAGATGATCCTATTCACCCCTTCAGCTTAATTGGGTTAATCGAGTTTGCATTTGTTCAAGCCCGCAGAGCCTGGCACATTGTAACAACTCAGTAATAATCACTTTTATAACTCCGGAGAAGTGGTTCTCAGATGTTGGTGACCATCAGAATCACCTTCAGAGCTTTGGAATTGCAGAGTCCCCGACCCTTCAGACTCATCAGATCAGGGGATGAGACGAAAGTCTGTGCATTTAACAAGCACTGCAGATAAGCACTGTAGTGGTCTACAGGCAGTCCGTTCACTATTCACTTAGTGATTACTTCCGTGTATCAGGTGGGATTCCAGGTGGCAGAGATATAGCAACGGATAAAACAGAGTCCTCACCCTGGAGCTGACATGCACCACACCCTATTCAAATGGCTCAGTAGTGAGGCCAGGACCTGGGAAGTGCTATAAAGTCGGAGGAAAGCAGGGTGAGAAGATAGAGATTGGTGGTCAGAGCTCTTTATGAAAAAATTGCTTGACAGGAAAGACTGAATAAAGGGAGAAAAAACATAAAGGAATCTTCAATTTAGATGTGGTTCTCTTTAATGTAAATCACAGAATTTAACACAGATTTGTTGTAGCCATCTTGAGTGCTTTTTATTTAATAGAAAACTTTGATTTCCCAACCAAAATGGTAGCCTTTGCTGAGCGTCTACCATGTCCCAAACACAGTGCTCGGTATATGAAATCTCATTTCTAATCCCCGCAATAACCTCTGCAAGGGAAGGGGTGTCATCCCCGCATTACAGAGGAGAGCAGTCTTGACCAGGTCGCATGGTCACACCGTTAGTAAACGGCCAAGGTTGGCGCTTCCCACCATATCCTACAGCCTCTGACACATAAAGATTCAGACTATTCATTTCCAGAGTCATTAGTGGTTTCAATTATATTGTCATAATCCTCTTAACCGATATCTGTTACCATTTTTCATATTTATTACATTGCCGTGCCCAGTGGTTTATAATCCCGGCCATGCGTTCAAATCTCTGGGAGGCAGGGGCTGGACATCTGGGACTTCAGAGTCTTCCCAGAGGCATCTGATGTGCAGCCAATGTCAGGTACCACTGGCTAGCGTTAATAATAATCCAAGATTAATAAGCATTTCCTGGCTGTGTAAGCAAGTGGAACTCGGCTTCAGAATGCAGATCCAGAGGGTAGGTGTGAGCCAGTGCACTTGAAGTTCATGATCATGAGAGTGCTAAATCTCTCAGAAATAGGAGACAGACCGACTCACTGTGAGCAAGCAGACAGGATAGTGTTGTGGGATAAACACAGGCCCTGGAGTCCAACCTGGGTTTGAAACTCAGCTCAGCTCTTCTGTGGCTCTGTGATCTGGGGTGACATATTAAACTGCACGATATACTTAGCATAGAGCCTGCACAGTGGCTCGTGCCTGTAGTCTCAGCTACTCAAGAGGCTGAGGTGGGAGGATCGCTTGAGGCCAAGAGTTTGAGACCAGCCTGGGTGATATAGTGAGACCCCATCTCTAAATAAGTATACACACACACACGCACACACACACGCACACCTAGCATTACCTAACATTGTTAAGAACACAGCAGCTTCTCAACAGTATATTCTCTGTTCTCTCTCTTAAAAACACCATCCTCAACCAAGGAGTACTAGTTGAATCCCAAGAAAACAGGAAAAAGGGCCACAATTTCTTCTTCACCCTGGCAGTGACGACATTACTTTTCCAGTGTTGGAAAGTAGAAGAAAATAAGCAAGAGTATATTAAAAAAAATATTTCCAAGCCCTTCTTTCCAAAGGTATTCAACTCCAAATTCAGCATCCTCTCCTGGGAAAAATGGAATTGTCTTCTTTATGCATTTGCTGTGATAACTTTGGAGCCAATAATGCTGGCTGTGAATCTCGGGCTGGTAGTGGCTTAGGAGAAAAGAAACAATCACGTGCAGCTTCAGAATGTGTTCTTTTTCTTTCCTGCACCTGATCTTTGCAGAGCTGGTTTCCTCTCTCACATGCAGAGTCCCCAGACCCCTTCTTTTTCTCTTTGCCCTTTCTTTCCTATTAAACCCCCAATCCGAAACAATTGCTCCCACTTTGTATTCCATGGAGCTGTAATATTTGCCCAACGATGAGCTCCACTCAGCAGTTTGTTAACCGAAATGGGAAGTGACAGATTCAATAAAAGGAAATCTCTGTGCCAAGGAAACAGATATTATTTCTCCTCTCGTTCTTCCCTTCTCTGTCTCTCAGACAACTCTGTGCCCAGAATCTGGAGACGCCGAGCTTACGGGCAAACCAAAGCTTCCTATTGATCCGCGTCCAACTAATTTGATCAGAATAGAGACTTTTATTCCCTGCAGTTCTTCTTGCTGGTGCTTAGCTGACGTGATGGAGTGCCTGGGTGTCACCCCCAGCCTCTGCTGAGTGCCAGGAGGGAAGGAAGGATGCCCAGGAACCCGGGTCCTTGCTGTGCTGGGGAGGGGTGCCCTTGCAGACAAGGTGGGGCAGTTACAAATGGGGGATCCCTCCCTGGGGACAGCCCTCTTGTCTTTGTCAGGGATGCATTTTGGAAAGCACCCAACATGCTAGTCATTAAAACTCAGAGGATCCCTATGGCAGTGGGCACCCCTTCAATCTCTGAGAAAATACTAAAGAGTAAAAAGCAACTTAGACTTTAGACATGCTGTATTTTTCCACATATACTTAGACACTGGTTGTAAATAATAATGACAATGATGATACTGAAAGGAATAGCTATTAATATCATGTATCAAACCCACACTAAGTGCCAAGGGCTGTTTTAAGCAAGAACACGTATTATCTCGTTTAATCCTTACAGCAACCCTTTGAAGGAGGTGTTATTATTATCCACATTTTATAGCAGAAAACCAGGGCTTAGAGAAGTACCTTGTCCAAGCACTCATGGCTGGCAGGTAGGGGTCTGGTGCAGGACTCCTACGCTTATACTTTTCTTAAAACTTTTTTGTTTAATGTTTGAGATAGTTGTTGATTTACATGCAATTGTAATAAATAACACCAAGAGATGCTCCTGTATTTCCTTCGCCCAATTTTCCCCTGTGCTAACAACTCATGTAACTATGGTACAACATCACAACCAGGAAACTGATGTTGATCCAATCCATCCACATTATTCAGATTCTGCCTGTCTGACGTGCTGTTACTCACGAGCGTGTGTTTAGTTCTTTGCAATGTATCACCTGCGCAGCTCCCTGTGACAGCCACCAAGGTCAACGTATGGAATAGTCCATCACACGCATCCAGGCTCTACTCTTTTGTAGCCACCAAGGTACCCTCCTTCCCCTTCCCAATCCAGGAAACTGCTAATCTGTTCTCCATCTCTATAATTTTGTCATTTCGAGAATGCTACATGAAAAGTATATGAAAAGCTCGCACTTTGATCGCTCCTTTCCGTGTGTGTGTGTGGTTACAGAATTAGTCCGCAGACAGCGTTATGTCCACTTGGCTGTGCTTCACCCCCTCAACTCCACCTCCCTTTCCCCTGCAGATGTGCTGGACTGGGAATTCTCGATTAGATGCATTACCAACGCCAGAATCCAGCCTATGCACCCCCAGCCCCCTCATCCCGCAGACGGGCTCCGGATGTCATTGTGTGGGAATTGGCTATGAGAGTTTCAACTCACATTGGTCACTGGAGGCCAAGATATTTCCTATCACTCTCTGCCAATCCCCCATCCCTAACCCCAACCCCACCTCTCCCTCTAGGCCAACCTAGGTCCATTAGCCACACTGAGCTGAGGATAAGAGGACTAATTTCAGTTACCTATCAATAATTTCCCTTCCAGGAGCCTCCGTGCCCCATACTGGTTAAAAAGATATAGCAGAAGAAAAGGTTTGCCAGAGGTAAACCAGGTCTTCCAGAGTTCACCAGGCAGGACTCTGTGTTGTGTGTTGTTGGGTGGGGGGCTTCGATCATCTCCACAGGGACCAGCATCTCCTGGAACCCTGCATGGCAGACAGCTTTGGCTCCTGCCATCCTGCATGGTGCTGGGGAGCTTCCTCAGGAAACGAAATGATGACTGTCCCCTTGGGGAGTGAGTCAGGACTCAGAGGTGGAGATGAGGCATCTTGCACCTCTGCTCAATCCTCCTCTTTCATTTCCCAAATCTGTGTCTGATGCCATGGAAGTCATTGCCTGCAGATGGTCCATGCACAGCGGGCAGGGAAGACCAGGACAGCATTTGGCTGCATTGGCCTTTGCCCAGAGAACTGTTAGATCCGAGCGGATCTTAAATTTGGGGGAATTTTCACCCCCTTACTCTTGCAAGTCCAGAAAAGCTGATGTTGATGTTATCTGCTGTCTAGAGCTACATTTAATGTTCTCATTCTCTCTCTCTCTGTCTCTGTCTCCCTCTCCCTTCTTCGCCTTCTCTCCCCTGCAAAGTAAAGCATGTGTCTTCCTTCCAGAGCCCTCTAACCAGACCCACGAGCTTCATTTTTATCAGTCTAGTGGGATGCTGTCCTGCCCCCGTTAGCGGATGCTCCTCCTCACTCTTTCCCTCGATAACTCTCACCTAGGCTGGGCATCAGACACAGGCAGGGGGAGATGCAATTTGGGGAGCTCCTCCTATTCCCTCATCTGAATTTTAAAAAGACCCCCAGCTTGTCAACATCGAGGGGGCAGAATCCCACTCAGTCCTTGGCTCTGTGCACCCAGCACCTTTGAGTGGACAGCCATGGCTTTTGTTTTCCTGCACATTTGAATAACAGGTCTGATTACCATGGCAAATGTCGCATTGCCCAGGCCTGGACCTCCCGCCTAATTAACTGGTGATAACAAGGCCCACTGCCCTTTACCCTGTCACAGCCGCCACAGACGTGACAGTTCTTTTATCTTTCTTCAAAACTGACTTGCTCTCCCGACCCTCCTGGAGCTCTCCACTTTATCTGTTTACCTCTCCTGCCTTTTCGAGACTGTTAATTTTCCGTGGCACCTCCTATCTGGTTGTAATTAACACATCGAACACTGGAGAAATAGTTCTGCTTTTTGCAGACGCATAATGGAGGCATTTTTTTTTCCCCTCCACTAATTATACCACTGTATTTTAGCAATCTGCATTGACCTGAAAAGATCTTTCTTTCTTTGTTTTTTTTTTTTTCTTTCTTTCTGTCTTTTTATTTTATGTTTTGGTTGGAAGAGCAAGTAGAGTTTTGGAACTCAGTCTGAACAGAAACCGGGAAGAGAATGAAATCTTTATGGATATACATTGTTAGTGTTTCCTTCACAGCCTTTAAAGTAACAAATGAGGGTGCATTTGACAACTCTTTGTTAGATGTGCGTAATATTTGCTTTGGATATGTGCTCTCCCTGGAATCTAAATATTCTGCCTTGGTAATTATGCAGATGGGGCACATGACCTATTCCACAGAGGGTGGAGATTCTCAGAAGATTGTAAATAGCCCCTCATCCTATTAGATTTTAAGGAAGCTAAGCCCTTGCCTCCTCCAAACACGAAACGTGGAATCTGTTTATCATCTTATGCTTAAGCTTAAGATTTAAGCTGTAATGAATACCGGTTCAAAGAGATGGAGGCATACGTAGGAGGTTGGTAGTTACAGCAATAAAAACAGGAGCAAAAAGAGCAGCTTTTGTGAAGGACTCCGGCTGGAATAATGATGATAGAATTGTCTAAATCGATACATCTCTTGTCAGACGCATGTCTGATGTTTGAATCAACCAGGCCTTTTCTGCAAGAGCTTTCCTCGAGAATATTGAATTATTTATTATTTGTATCTTTTTTTTTTTCTTTCTCTTTCTGATGATTTTTTTTTCCCTCTGACTTAGTAAAATTTGTTTTTCATGCTGCCAGGTTCAATGTTGTCTACTCTTTGATAAATAGCAGTAATTGGGCGTCGTATAGCAGAAGTCATGTACAAATGTATGACTTCAATTACATCGAGAGCATTTTTTTCGTTATATTGATCTTTTTTTTTCCTTATAGGATCTGTTCTCTATAGCCTGTGGTGCTGAGTATTTTAAAGAATTATTCTTTGTCCATGTGTGTCGGCATGTACTCTCGAACCTATGTATCTTTTTTAAAAATGTGGTCCTTCCTTTTCATCTGCCTGGAGAGACCTGGAAGGGGATGTGAAGCCTTTGCCTGATGAACTTCCCCTGACTGTGTAGCCTCGTCTTGCACCTGCGCAGTTTCTGTGGCTGGTTTTCCTCGTTAAAGGTGGGGCCGAGGCAGGGAAGGTGTGTGTAATAAAAATGATAGAGCAGAGTTCCTGTTTTTAAAAAAGGAGAAGAAAAGCAGAATGAAGAAGAAACAGGAAAGAGAGAGAATTGTTCTTGGACACTAATAGTTTCTGACTTTAAGTGTCTCCTGTGATTCTTAAATGGCATGTATTTGTGGTGTATTTGTCTGCCAGCTTCGTGGATACTTTCCCATCTAGGACTGTCCGCACTTATGCACACATACATATTTCCAGGGTTATATAAATACGAGCCTGAGTGTTTGGTGATCATGGCCGGGGCAGTAGCAACATTTCCCAGGCACAGCCAAGTTTTCTAAGTTAGGAATCTGATGTGTGACAATGTCAAAGTCACTGCTCTGAGTGAACTGAACCTTCAACTTGGAGACATGAAGGTGGGGTTAGAAGCCCACTGAGGTGCTCAACTGATCCCAGCTGCAGAGACTGCAGGCACACTCAGTGCCCAGCATCATATTTCCATGGACCCGGAGATGGCTTTCCCCAGAAGGCAGTCACACAAATCACAACCCCACGTCCCTCCCGCATGGCTCTAAGTTTCTGTACTGTGGTATCATGCTGTTGTCAGCACTTTTCTGAGAAGCAGGTTATGATGGGACCCTGAATTATATTTTTAAGAGTATACAAATAAATAGTGTTGATTTCTTAAGCCTTTTTGCAGGGGAAGTGACACTGAAAAGGCATCTTCAGGTAGGATATGTACGCACATTATTTTATGTCATGCCCGGTCGCTATATTTGTTCCATGTTATTCATAGGGAGAAAATAGAATAAAAATCTTCGGAGCATCTGAGTGATAAAGGGATCGCATTCTCAGCCATTGTGCTTTAGGTGATGAAGCTGGGACTTAAACAGACAAAGAGAAATGGAGTTGGCTTTGGTTGAGCCTGTGACTCTGGACCATCCCGTGTCCTCTGTGTGTGTTTGCTGGCGTGTGCGTGCACGTGTGTGTGTGTGTGTGTGTGTGTGTGTGTGTGCATGCCCAGGAGAAGCACTGTGATAAAACTGCCTCTCCCACCAGTAGGCTGTTAGGCATGGCACTCAGAAACAGCCCTATTGTTTTAGATTTCCTTTCATATCATGTAGGTGTCTATCCCATGCCACCCACACAGGAGAGCAAGTGAGCCGTGAAATATATTCATTGTAGAGTGCCGGGGAAATGGCGGCCAGCAATCGGAGGTAATAATGTCCGACAGGCAAGGGAGGCCGCCAACGTTACCTGCATTATTTCGGTTGCCTTTTTCATTACAGGTTCGGGAAATAGGCAGCAATTCGATTATGGCATGATTTGGGATGGAATTGCGTGCGCTCCCTGACCCCGTCACTGGGGGATCAAATGAGAAGTCAGCTCAAATAAAGTTTATAGTGCATTAACTGGACGGAACAGTGCCTTACCCACGGAGCACGATTTTTCATCTTCCAGGGGTTTGTAACTGCAGCCCGGATCTATCAGTACCTCGAGGCGCGGGGGGGATTGGCTGAGACGCACAGGAGTGAGGAGAGCGGCCAATGGTGTTCAAACCCCTCCCTCCCATGTGCTGTGCCGAGCTCCTCTGCAGCTTGGGCGAAGCAGTGTGATTAATAACACGGAGGGACCTGCTTGTTGGATTATTAATTTCCCATCTCCTTTGCCTTATTTTTTTTTTTCTTTGCACATACTTCTGATGCTTTTCCTTCTGCCTTTTTTCTTTTTGCCTTTGCAAAACCTCTCCATCTCCCCCTTTCCCTCCTGGGGCCCCCACTTTTGCCCATGGAGCTAAACACTAGCACTTCACACTGAGGCTTGGCCACTCAACCTCATGCAGGCTGGCTTCACACCTGGGGTGAGTTTCCCTCTTGCCACCGGGAGTCTGTCTCTGAAAGCAGGAGACGGAGAGAGAGAGAGGGAGAGAATTTGGGAGGATCTGGGGGAGTTTGAGCTCTACGGTATTTTAAGCATAGGCTTGGCCCTCTGTTAGAAGTGACAGAAAAAAACAGGCCAGTTTGCTCAGTACCTGAACCCCACCCCACCCTCGGTGCTGGGTGGAGAAATGTCATTTTTCTTAGTTAACTGATTACATTTCTTCTCACCAGTTCTAGACACAAAGAATGCACATTGCAGAAAAGGAGGGGGGTGGATAATGAGAGGTAATTGCAAGCTGTCCTGCTGAAAGATCCCTGGGGTACCAGCGTTTGCTCGGATGCAGTATTGTGGAACGGAGTAAGGGGAAGATGTGGGGGGTTTCTGGGGTGGCTTGTGAGTTGGGGGTACTTTGCACAAAAACTTCTGTCACCTATGTGCCTTGGATTTGCCAGTCATACCATGCCGTGGGGAAGGGGAGTTTCTGCTGACTGTGGGTGCAGGCAGAGAGTTTGCAGTTGGAGCTTGTGCATGTGATATGGGGGACTTCCGGGTGACGATTCGCCGACCTGCGCCTGTGTCCGGTTGGTATAAAAGGAACAGAGGAGGAGGCTGGGCCACTTCCTTTTCCACATTCCATGTGGCACAGCTGTGCCCTGCATCTCTCCTCGCCTGTCTTGCAGATTTTCTTTCCCTCTCTCCAAATTTCTCTCCTCCGCGGGATCAGCGTAACTAAATAGCAGAAGTTTGGGGGAGTGATAGGCATTATTCACACGAACTGTCTTTACCAGCATGTCCATTTTTCTGAAGGAAACCTGCGTTGTAATCCCAAGAAATTTACCTTTTGTTGAAGATTACCTTGAAGCACCAAAAAGCTGATAGGATGGTGAACTAAAGGCATTTGACATTAATTGTTCTCTTTATTTAGATACTTAAGCACAAGGCAGGAAAAAATCTTCCAAGCTGATTATTCCTTTGGTTTATGCTGAGTCTTTTTTCTTTTTCTATAAGCATGTGGAGCTTCTTAAATAGTGAATTTTAAGGAGAAAGAACTATGCAATGATATAGTGACTCCAGTAGCAGGTTTTTGTCGATTTTTCTGAAGAAATGCACAAATAGAGCAACCATGAATTTTATTTACGTAATTTACACCTGAAAATGCTTTATCAAATATGAGATTACTGGTCATGCCTTTGTGTTTACATCATATCTGCCCACAAGGACGCACTGACCACAACAGTCCCAGTTGGAACAACAAGGTAATCATCTTTCCAATTAATTTTTCTTCAGATTTAGGTCTTGCTCTGGGAACAACAGGTAATTTTGGCAGAACAACCACGAGTGAGGTGAAATTTAGAGAAAAACATGAGACAAATTATATTCCCAAACTGATAGGATGCTTGGAAGTTTGGACACTAAGAAGAATTTTATTTGACATTGAGATGATACAAATTTTCACTATTATTTTGAAATAAAATATCTTAGTGTATTGTCTATAGCAAGTGTTGATTTTTTAATTACTTTTTTCCCAGGAAAGTCTCATACCATTGGGAAATAATTTCATTTGGATATTGAGAGGGGAAAAAAGTGAAAATTATGTTTTGAAGTGCATTTTTGCTAGCATGATAAAATTCCAACATTGTTTAATGCTTCATTTATAACATGCAGATTCACAACACAGATTTAATGAGAGAAGTGGGGTTTAAATTTTTTTTTCCACTATGACTTTTTATAAACCCACAAGGGGTCTATTTGATGGGTAATAGTTGGGCTGAGTTTTACATGCCATTCACCTACCACTGACATTCTCCACATCTTCCTTTCCTCTCTCACCTCCCTTCCTTCTTTTCCCCTCCCAATGGATCATGAAATAGGAAACCTTCACAAAACCTGTTTCTACTTGAGATATTTCAAAGGATAGGAACCCTTCTTCGAAGGACTTAAAATTACATTTATATCAAAATGAATCATGTTGCGACTTTAAATATCATCCTATTTCTGGCTGTCTCCTTTGTTTCCAAGTTGCGAACGTTTCTTCTGAAATGACATAGGTGCCTCTCGTTCTTCTGTTACCAAACTTCTCCAGCTCAATGTGGAAAAATAATGAAGTTGTTAAGCCCTGAGAGTGAGCTTTGAAGATAATAGTTACCCTACCTGGGCAAAAGTTCCAAACATTTGGAAAAGGAAAGACCATTCCTCCCCTTTTAAAAAATCCTTCCTTGAATTGAGGAGAGACAGGATTCCCCTATAGGATTTTTTTTTCTGACACTGTTGTGTAACAATTCTTAAAATATCACCTTGTTAATTTGTTTCTATTTTACATGGGCATTATGCAAACAGCGATAAATGAAATGTACCCTTCTCCCCACCATACAGCTCTCTCCCAGATTCTCCTGTGTGTTTACAGAAACGTGCTCTATTCCTGAGCTCAGATCAATTGTTTATGCACGTTGGTGTTCATTTGTTCAAGGCGGCATCTGGGCCTCCGATGTCAGGAGAGACCCGTTGAGGCAAAGCTCTATTAATAGCAAGGCTTATCTCATTTAGGGGAGTAATCATTTTAATACGCTCAGGAAAAGCCAGCGTGCAGCTCCTGGCCCACCCTCGCCTAGGCAGGGTCCACACCTTCCAAAGGCAAACACCACCGAAAAGAGCTCTTAAAGAAGTGATTACAGAGTCATGATTGCTCTGCAAATTGAGTCTTTTTTCTGC
Organism: Avahi laniger; assembly: GCA_963575035.1. Taxonomy (NCBI): domain Eukaryota; kingdom Metazoa; phylum Chordata; class Mammalia; order Primates; family Indriidae; genus Avahi; species Avahi laniger. The sequence goes on from CAUYSK010073250.1 coordinate 25,609, forward strand.
TTGACAGTGATCCTGGCATCGTCTCCCCACTTAATCCTCGCTAGCAATTTGCCTATAGTTGCAGCTAACAAGAGGTGATTAGAGGGGAGTCGCCAGTCACCACTTAACACCCAGCTCTGGGGGCAGCATGGGCACAGGCTACCGAATCAGCCTGTTTTCCTATTAACTCACCACTCTGAATGCATTAGCCCAGCTCTTAGCTAATGATAGTTTCCAAGCACCAGCCTGAGGTCCTGAGCAGCGTCAGTCATCTGGTTCCCCAGCCTGCAGCTAGGAAGACCAGGACCGAGAGGGAGAAGGCCTGTTGTTCTTCAAATGGAGAGAGGGTCTCTCCCAACAAAGTTAGGCTCACACTGTGCTGGATGGCCATCTTGGTCTCGGGGTTTGTGGGTTAACAACAAGAAGGGGACATGACACGTTGCATATTTTACCTGTCCGCTGGAGTGACCTGAGTATAGCAACAGGACTGTATCTTCAGGTAGAAGCTAGAGAAAAGCGGGTCCTGCAGGCACCATCCTACGCCCATAGGGGTGGAAGCAGAGGCGGGCTACGTGTAGGGTAGGTCTAGTTCTCATACTTAAGTGTGTGTCAGCATTCCCTGGAGGGCTTGTTAAAATCTCAGAATCTCTGATTCCTTAGGGTCTAGGGTGGGGACATAGAATTTGCTTTCTAATAAATTCTCAGGAGACGCTGCTGCTGCTGGTCTGAGAACCACACGTAGGCAAGCTCTGGTGAAGTTTCACAGGCTTGGGCTTTGCTAGATTGAAAGGTACCTCCACCCCCTTGCTTAACAACTATGCACGGCTCTCCGTTATCTTCAGGGCAAGGTCCCAGATCTCTAGTCGACTTCTAAGACCTTTTACCATGGAGCCATTTCTTCTCATCCTGTCTCACCTCCCCCTGCCCAAGCTGATTCAACTATTCCTTGGACATACTTGGTGCCTGCAGAATAAATGTCTTTTTACATTCCTGCTTCCCATATGCTCCTCTGGAAAGTTCTTGTCCAAGTTTTAAGCTGTTGCTCAAGTGCTGTCTCTTCTGGAAAGCTCCAGCTGTGTTTGTCACTCCCTCCAAATCTGAAATCCTGTGCTGCTTATGCATACCTGCATGGTGGATACCTGCACGGTGGATGTATCGTGTTGCATGACGGTGTTTATGTGTCTTCCTAGCTAAAGTCAGGGATCACTTCTACTCATTTAATGTCTTCCACACCTCACATTGTGCCTGGCACATGGTCATTGCACAGTCATTTTTTTATTGAATAAATAAGTCTCACATGAGACAAATCTGACTTATGAGAATTCATATCTAATGGTTAAAGACCAAACTTTGGAATCAGATACGTGATGTCGGAAGGTTCACACGACCATATATGAGGGTTGTTTTTGCCTTAAGGGAAGGTCACTTCCCCTCTCTGAGACTCAGTCTTACTCATCTTTATAATGGGAATAATAATATTGATAGCAGTAGTAGTAGTCGCAGCAGTGGTAGTAGTGAGAGTCGTGCCACTAACCACTGCACGTGTGAGTAATAAAATGCACGGTGCAATGCCTGGCATTTTGCAAAAGTTCAATACATATGAGGTTTATATTGTTTTCCTTGTCCTACTGGGAGACACCCACACTGATGACCCACACAAATGAATACGTGGACGCGGACAGGAGGCCACTCCGGAGCTGTGAGGAAATCGAGCAGGATGATGCCTCTGTGGCATCTCCTGATGTGAACTATGAATGCAACCTTGTGAACTGGAGTCACTGCCGAAGATTCCTTCCTTCAGGTGGACAGGGGCAAAGCTGCATCCCCTCTCTGGTGGCTCCCTGCCCTGCTGTCCCATCCGCAGCCACCCTGGCTTCATCCTCTTGCTGGGACATCCTGACATCTCAAGGACTTTGCACAAGGCACCCTGTCTCTTCTTCTCTCACCCCCTTCTCATCCATCCACTGTTGATTTATCATAGGTATCTCCTCTGAGAAGCCTTCCCTGGCCAGCCCATCACAAGTAGTCCCTGCCTACTAGCTTTGGTTCTCACGGCCAGCACCCTGTACCTTTCCTTCGTAGCACGCACAGCAGTCTGCAGTGATTTTACATGCATGAATCTTATTTATCTTACTCTACAATAAATTCCACGAAGACAGGAAGCCACCTATTTTGCCCTCCTATACCATCAGAACCTGGTACACTGGGACGTAGAGTAGGTGAGCAGGAAATGATCATCAGATGGATGAAAGAAATATTGTGGGGCAAGGCATGAGGGAGATAATGTATCTCTTCCCTTGGGAAACTTAGAACCTTCATGGTTGAAAAGAACACAGATGGAGTATTAGCCAGACACTTATGTACTTATTTTCTGTGCTTCTCTGGGCCACACTATTGCCATTGCATCCTGCTTTCTTTCCTTCCGTTCTTCGTTAATCGAACTAATAATTATGAAGACATACTGTGTGTTGTATGCTCCTCTAGAAGCTGGAGAATTTATTAGTAGACAATATATATTACACAAAAAGCCCTGCCCTTGTGGAATTTATGTTACAGTGTTACATTTACCTACTTACTTTCCCCTCATTATATTTGAGTTTCTTTTGGCCAATGGCCATTTGTTAGTTTGCCTGAGCTCCTAGCATGATTCTTTACAAACAGTAGGTGCTCAAAAGGAATTGGGTGAATAAAGGGATTTTTTTTAGTTGCTCTACTTTCCTTCCACTAATGCTATAATCCTGCCAAATGAGCTCATCATTAATCTAGTGCACTTAAATATTTTGGAATAAATAATGTTCCATAGGTCACTGTAAATATCCTAGCCTCACAGATTTGCCTATAGCCATTCCGTGTTCGGAAAGATATTTATTGTTGTGTTATTGTTATTGTTGTTTTTTATCCATTTCCAAAAGCAAAGCTGCAGCATCTCATTGTTGAGAATGTTTTGAAACGACTCCCCCCTTGACAAAACTGGCACCCTCCATTCTGTGTTGCATTAACAGCTGACAGCACAGTATGGGACAGTACACTGCACTTCAGTTTCAGTGACCGGGGTCCGCTGATGGACTCCAGCCCACTTGTTAGCTGGATGCTCATGGGTAAGTCACTTAGCTCTTTTCAGTCTAAGCTTCCTTCTTTGTAGGAAAAAGTGGCGATAGAGTGTGATTGTTATGGGCATGAAATAACACACGTGTGATGTGGCTGGAAGAGAACCAGACATCAGGAATCTGCCAGAGAATCTTAGTTTGCTTATTTTTTAGACTCAGATGAATAGAAGAAGCACATGTCCTTGAATCTGTGTTGGATGGAGGGTTTGCTTTCACAATCATCAAATGGGAACCCAAGCCCACAATGGTCCTCTAGTCTAGCATATTCCAAAGGAGCATGCGGAGCCAGGCTTTCCTACAACAACCCCAACCACAAATGAACATTGACTGGTTATCTGTGCCATGCACTGTGCTGGTGTTTTACATGTGACCTCATTTCATCTCTTTTCTTACCTCTAACAAGGGACCCTATTGTTTTATATGCTTTAAAAACAATTCACATAACATAAAAAGAGACACATAATATAAATTTGTCATTAGTGACATGTAGTGCATGTACAGTGGTGTGCAACCACCATTACTACCTAGTTTCAGACCATTTTTTAACCCCAACAGGAAACCCCACATCCATTAAGCAGTCACTGTCCATCCCGTCTTCTCCTTAGCCTCTGGCAAAAGCTATAGAGCAAGACAGAGAGAGGTTAAGTGACCTGCTTTAGACCCACATTAGTAAATGACAGAGCTGGTATTTGAGGCCACGAAGTCTGCCATCCCTGGTGCAGGGCACTTGCTCAATTGCTAAGCTAATTAGCTCCCCATTAGAGAGACCTTTCCCCCACACCCAATTCATACTCTCTGTGCAGGGGTTTGTTTCTACTTAACACAAAAGATGACTTTCTCTGAGTTCTCATTAGAGGATTCCTGCCTTCCCACTGGTGGGCATCCTGTGTCACCTGGAGAGCCTCTCCCTCTACTTGCTTTTCCCACCCCCAGCCTGGTGGGGAGGAGGGCGTCAGTCTAGCAGGAGGACAGGTGAGTCCTCAGATCCAAGTGGGGGACCCCCAAAGTGTGTTGGTCATCAAGGCAGTTCCCAGGTCAATAGGGATGCCTGATGGCCCCCAGTGCTTTTACCTGGAGTGGAAATGAGGCTCTCAGACTTGTCTTAATTCTGGTCCTTGTCGTAAAGGTTGGATGTGACCACCAAGACAGGATAGAATTCTTGGAGAGATTCCATGTCTTTGAAATTGTGAATCAATCCAAGTGCCCATCAGTTCATGAGTGGGTTAGCAAAATGTGGTATATATATATATATATATATATATATATATATATATACACACACATACCATGGAGTACTACTCAGCCATGAAGAAGGAGGATTTAATGCCTTTTGCAACAATTTGGATGAAACTGGAGACCATTATCCAAAGTGGATTATCTAAAGAATGAAAAAACAAACAGCACATGTACTCACTGCTAAACTGGAACTAATGATAAGCACACATGTGCATAGAGGGAAGTAAATCTCAATGGAAATCAAGCAGGGGGGAGGAGGGGATGGGCAAAAACCTACCTAACGGGCACACTGAACACTGTCTGGGTGACAGGCACGTGTATAACCATGACTCAAGCATTATAAAAAATTATCTATTTCACCAAAAATATTTGTGTCCCTGTAATACTTTGAAATAAAAAAGAAAATACTTAAAAAAAAAGAATTATTGGAGAGAGGTGAATTTTGGGCTTTGGGTTAAAAATCTCTGCATAAATAACTCCTAAAGAAAAGGCTAATCTACTACTTCACTCATCTTTAATCTTCAGAAAAATTTAGGCTCCCAGGACCAGAGGAGAAAATTTTTGTGAATTCACCTAGTGCCCCCATTGTGTTCACTGAGGCTCTTTGGGGGAGACAGTCACCCAGGATGTATTGTACCTCACAGACACAGAATTTCCTGCCTTAGACCAGGTATGCACAAACATGTTTTGTAAAGGGCCAGAGAGTAACTATTTTAGGTTTCGCTGGCCTTCTGGTCTCTGTCACAGCTACTCAACTCTACTGTTTCAGTGTGAATGACGCCATAAACAGTACATAAACAAATGGGTGTGACTGTGTTCTAATAAAATTTTATTTATAAAAAAAAATTGGGAGCTGAATCTGGCCTGTGGACTGTAGTTTGAGATCCCTGTCCTGGACTGCAGCTAACTGCCTATTCTACAAAGTGTGGAACCTCCCCAAGACTTCTGCTGATTCCTAGAGATACTGCTCTTCTGCCC